>CABFKC020000238.1:0-25730 GCA_901699155.2 Streptopelia turtur | reverse complement strand
GTCCTGTGCCCACGGTCCTGTCCCCAGCCCACGGTCCTGTCCCTGTGCCCACGGTCCTGTCCCGAGCCCACGGTCCTGTCCCGACCCCACGGTCCTGTCCTGAGCCCATGGGCCTGTCCCGTGCCCACGGTCCTGTCCTGTGCCCACGGTCCTGTCCTGAGCCCATGGGCCTGTCCCGTGCCCACGGTCCTGTCCCAAGCCCACGGTCCTGTCCCGTGCCCACGGTCCTGTCCTGAGCCCATGGTCCTGTCCCGTGCCCACGGTCCTGTCCCGAGCCCACGGTCCTGTCCTGTGCCCACGGTCCTGTCCTGTGCCCACGGGCCTGTCCCGAGCCCATGGGCCTGTCCCTGTGCCCACGGTCCTGTCCCATGCCCGTGGTCGAGTTCCATGCCCATGGTCCTGCCCCCTGTCCGTTGTCTCGTTCCATGCCCATGGTCCTGTCCTGTGCCTGCGGTCCCATCCGGTGCCTGCAGACCTGTCCCGTGCCCGTGGTCCTGCCCCGTGTCCCTGGTCCTGCCCCGTGCCCCTGGTCCCGTTCCATGTCCCTGGTCCCGTTCCATGTCCCTGGTCCTGTCCCGTTCCATGTCCCTGGTCCCGTTCCATATCCCTGGTCCTGTCCCGTTCCATGTCCTTGGTCCCGTTCCATGTCCCTGGTCCTGCTCCATGTCCCTGGTCCCGTCCCGTGCCCCGGTCCCGTTCCATGTCCCTGGTCCCGTCCCGTGCCCCGGTCCCATTCCATGTCCCTGGTCCTGTCCCGTGTCCCTGGTCTCGTCCCGTGCCCTGGTCCCGCTCCATGTCCCTGGTCCCGTTCCATGTCCCTGGTCCTGTCCATGTGCCCCGGTCCCGTTCCATGTCCCTGGTCCCGTTCCATGTCCCCGGTCCCGCTCCACGTCCCTGGTCCCGTCCCGTGCCCCGGTCCCGCTCCATGTCCCTGGTCCCGTCCTGTGCCCCGGGCCCGCGGGCAGGCGCTGTCCCGCAGTGGCAGGGCACGCTGGCTGTGCTGCTCAGCGCCGCCCAGCTCACAAAACCGGGTTATTCAGCAGCACTAGCGCCTGTGGGAGAGCAGTGAGAGACGCACTCTACCGCTTTAATAAGAGTAATGCACTCCACTAAATGTAGGTAATACCGCTCCTGTTACAAGTGGATAAATGTAATTATGAATAACGCTGGCTTGTTGGGAAGGACCCAGTGCTGGCTTGTTTCAGCAGAACAGTCCGATGTGACTGTATGTGACTGTGATCGAGCTAACTGTCTTTCTGGTTTAGAGCAAGTTACTTTTGGGCTGTAATTTACAAATTCTCATACTGGAAAAAAATTACTGCAAAGCTGAGGCAACATGTGGGACAGGGTTTGGGTTCCAAACTACCAGGCTTTTCAACAGCACTTTCGCCCAGAACACACGGAGCAGCCTGCCCAACAGCAAAGACCGCGGTCTGCTCAGAACTTGCTTCACCTCCTGCTGGCAGCACAGTTTGCAGCACCACCTTAGGCAGGCATGCAGTAATGCGCACTGCACTGATCCTCCCCTTTCCCTTTGCCACAGCTCCTTAAAACAAACAGAACTGCTTTCTTGGGCGATTCTATCCGGTCCCTCACAGATTAAAGACACACACGATTTTAATTTGAAAATTAATGGAGAATGATGGCGAGAGTGGTACTGGTTAAATCTGAGGAGAGAAAAGGGGATAAGAGCTGCCTGAAACCCACTGTAATGATTAAATTCTAGTTGTTCTGAAGGAAATGACAGCTGTCTTTGCTGCGTCCAGCTGGGAAGCTGGTTCTGTGCTCCAGCCTAGGATGCTGGAAGAACCTGGACAACGTGCCATAGGAACTTGTTCCGCAGGTGCTGAGGGACCCACTGGCGATTTAAGGTACCTCACTGATACCTGGAAGGTGTTTTACTGTGCAGGAATGAGTATGAAGCATTTCTATTTGGTGGAAAATACTTCTTAATTGGCAGGAAAATCGCATGTTGTAAAAGTAACTGATAAAGCAGGCATAAAAATAATCTTGAGTTTTAGCAATTTTTAATCTATTCAAGTCCCTAACTCCCTGTTTTGTGGGACACCAGGATCCAGGCGCATCGCTGCAGTAGCGGTCTAAGAACCGGGAATGCTGTTTGCTGCAGTCCTGTGCCGGGCTGCTGATTTACGTCCCCTGAAAACACGCGGGGCTGCTGGCGAGGACCCTGATCAGGAGAGACACCCATTGGAACTGAAACCGCCATCCTGCCCTCCCGGTGCACGCCGCGGTGACGGGCGGGACACGAGCGGTGGCACCGCGGGGCCGGGTGCCGCGCACAGCGCCGCCCCGCTGCCCCGCCGAGGGAGGGGACGCCAGCACGCCCGAAACGCTGCCCGCGGGCGGGACACGGGCGGTGGCACCGCGGGCGGGACACGGGCGGTGGCACCGCGGGGCCAGGTGCCGCGCACAGCGCCGCCGCGCTGCCCCGCCGAGGGAGGGGACGCCAGCACGCCCGAAACGCTGCCCGCGGGCGGCCTGGCTCACCTGCCACTGCCAGCACGCCTGCAAAATACGTGTCACTGTGCAACCTGCTAGAACAAAAACGGGTCAGGGGATAAAATACAAGGGTAGAGAACAAATAGATTACAGACTCAACAGGATTCTGGCAGAATAAGGGACCAGAGCCAGAGAGAATTACAAAGGAGAAACACTCTTCCAAGAGTAAATGAGATTCAAGCTGTCTCCCGGTGAGAGGTGTCACAGCCAAGACACTGCCAGTGCAGAGGGTCTGCTCGAGAAAAACACCACACAGAGGGTATCTCAGACACAAACATATGTCCAACCAGTAAATTACATGACAGCCTAATGCAACAACAAACAAGAATAGGTCACTTTAAGAGAATGATTAATACGTGAGATTACTGTGCATGCAGACTTATCTGAAAGCAAACCTTGTAGGTGGGTGTGAACCCTTGCTGAAGTCAGCTCCTATCTTTGCTATACAACAGCTACAAGAATAATTATAATAATTAATGGAGAGCAGTGATAAAGGTAACAATTGCCCACCTGTATATTGACTGACCACAATGTCGTTACTTCTTTTTCACACCTCCCACACGTGCAGCGATTGCCGACTCGCACCAGCTCCTTTCCAGCCTGCGCTGTTTGCGCACGGCCAGGCTGCTCGGCCCATGACGGACAGAGCCTGCACACTCCAGAATTCTGGACTGGGTTTAGTCTCCAACAGGCTAAGGCTGCTACGGGCTACGTTAGATTAAAAAGGGTAATGAGATGAAAACATGAATATTCACTATATAAAGTCTCAAAATACAGGAGTAGAGGAATGGGTGCATAACGTCTGAAAATACTCCATGAGAAGAGGTCTTTATATTCTGTGTAAAGATAGCAGACTGTGGTGCAGCCCCTGATCCCACATCAAGCTGTGACTCCCGGTCCAGCCTGCCTTCCAGGCCAGCCTGAGGAGCAGGGAGGGAGGAATGAGGTGGGAGGCAGCGGGTTTGTCCCTTCGGCTCCCAGCCCCGGGGAAGATCACCGAGGCCGTGGAGAGGCACAGCTCCTGTGTGGGGAGAGGAGCAGCGCGGCCTGCGGAGGACGGCGGCATTGCTGCAGGCACAGCTCCTGTGTGGGGAGAGGAGCAGCGCGGCCTGCGGAGGACGGCGGCATTGCTGCAGGCACAGCTCCTGCGTGGGGAGAGGAGCAGCGCGGCCTGCGGAGGACGGCGGCATTGCTGCAGGCCCCGCTCGCCCGGCCGGCGCCTGGTGACCCCGCCGGAGCAGAGGTGCCGGGTCCCTGTGGGCAGCGGCTGCCGGGGACACGGTGTCCGCAGGGGGACCGGGAGAGCAGCCACTCTGACAACGCTCTAACCCCAGCCGCTCACAGCCCTGCGGTGACGGTCACCGACACGGGGCCACAACAGTCCTGCGGTGACATTCAGTGACACGGGGCCAAAACAGCCCTGCGGTGACATTCACTGACATGGGGCCACAACAGTCCTGCAGTGACATTCAGTGACACGGGGCCACAACAGTCCTGCAGTGACATTCACTGACACGGGGTCACAACAGTCCTGCGGTGACATTCACCGACACGGGGTCAGAACAGTTCTGCAGTGACATTCAGTGACACGGGGCCACAACAGCCCTGCGGTGACATTCACCGACACAGGGTCACAACAGTCCTGCAGTGACATTCACTGACACGGGGTCACAACAGTCCTGCAGTGACATTCACCGACACGGGGCCACAACAGTCCTGCAGTGACATTCACCGACACGGGGTCAGAACAGTCCTGCGGTGACATTCACCGACACGGGGCCACAACAGTCCTGCAGTGACATTCACCGACACGGGGTCAGAACAGTCCTGCGGTGACATTCACCGACACGGGGCCACAACAGTCCTGCGGTGACATTCACTGACACGGGGTCACAACAGTCCTGCAGTGACATTCACCGACACGGGGTCAGAACAGTCCTGCGGTGACATTCACCGACACAGGGTCAGAACAGTCCTGCGGTGACATTCAGTGACACGGGGCCACAACAGCCCTGCAGTGACATTCACCGACACAGGGTCACAACAGTCCTGCAGTGACATTCACTGACACGGGGTCACAACAGTCCTGCGGTGACATTCACCGACACAGGGTCACAACAGTCCTGCGGTGACATTCACCGACACAGGGTCACAACAGTCCTGCAGTGACATTCACCGACACGGGGCCACAACAGTCCTGCAGTGACATTCACCGACACAGGGTCAGAACAGTCCTGCAGTGACATTCACCGACACAGGGTTGTGAAACCCTTGTGCAAACCTACCTGCACAGACATTAACGGGGATTTACTGTGCTACCTTAAAGTAATTCCATTTATAGCTACAAATTCAATTTAGAACTATAATACGCTATAACTATATATTCTCACAGAACTAGTATTATATATATAATTATGACCTGCACCTACCAAAATTAATATATGATTAAAAATATTAACAAATTTATGTAAACTCCAACAAGTACCATTTACATATTGCTCAGTACTTTCAAAACTCAAAAGTGAACTGCTGTTTGAAAGGGCAGAAAAAGAGTCTAATTCTGGCTAGATCAAAACAAAGAACTTCAATTCAATTCAAGTTACACCCAACTAAGGCCATGGGGGTAACTGAGAACCGCCGTCCCCTGCCGTCCCCCGCGCGCCCGGGCCCTGCGCTGCGCTCCTGGAGCTGCTGTTCCTGCGGAGCGCAGGAGCGGCCTGGCTGCAGCTCACGGGCCCTGGGCCGGCAGCACCGCTGCAGCTTTGGCTTTTGGACCCTGTGCTTGTTGTGTTTCCCAACGCGCAACCCAGGGCAGACGCGGTACCGGCGCGGGGAACGCTAACGCCGGTGCCTGACAGGCTGCTTTTCCCCTGAGGTCTTGTTGCAACCAAAGCATTTTACTTCTCTTGAAACTTCTCATGTCAAGTTTTAACCTGCAATAAATTTTAGTGGTCATTGTGAACTTAAAAAGCCTTGAAAAATAGCTTTTCTAAATATAGAACTGACTGTCCTGGCTTTTAGAGATTTAAGCCAGGACCATAAGGTTATACTGATTTAACTACAGTGTGTTTTTATGCAGCCTGTCACAAGGGACGGTCCCTGCACCTTCCCACAGAGGGTTCGAACAGAGGTGGGTCCTCACTCGGGGAGCACGAGGCACAGGGGACTTGCATTCACTTGCTGCAGGCGGCCCCCGGCCGAGTCTGAGCCTGTTGCACAGCGGCAGCGAACAGCGAACGGCGTGGCCGGGCACTGCTCGGGGCTGCGCAGGCGGGCAGCAGCGGGCAGCAGAGCGGGCAGGCAGCAGCGGGCAGGCAGCAGCGGGGCAAACAGCAGCGGGGCAAACAGCAGCGGGGCAGGCAGCAGCGGGCAGCAGAGCGGGCAGGCAGCAGCGGGCAGGCAGCAGCGGGCAGGCAGCAGCGGGCAGGCAGCAGCGGGCAGCAGAGCGGGCAGGCAGCAGCGGGGCAAACAGCAGCAGGGCAAACAGCAGCGGGCAGGCAGCAGCGGGCAGCAGAGCGGGCAGGCAGCAGCGGGGCAGGCAGCAGCGGGGCAGGCAGCAGCGGGGCAGGCAGCAGTGGGGCAGGCAGCAGCGGGCAGCAGAGCGGGCAGGCAGCAGCGGGGCAGACAGCAGCGGGCAGCAGAGCAGCGGGGCAGACAGCAGCGGGGCAGACAGCAGCGGGCAGGCAGCAGCGGGCAGACAGCAGCGGGGCAGACAGCAGCGGGCAGCAGAGCGGGCGGGCAGCAGCGGGCAGCAGAGCGGGGCAGGCAGCAGCGGGCAGGCAGCAGTGGGGCAGACAGCAGCGGGTAGCAGAGCGGGCAGACAGCAGCGGGGCAGCAGTGGGGCAGGCAGCAGCGGCAGCAGAGCGGGCAGGCAGCAGCGGGGCAGGCAGCAGCGGGCAGGCAGCAGCGAGGCAGCCGGCCGGTGCCGCCGCGGCTCCACAACGGTCTGCGCGGCGGCTCAGAGGCGAGCAGGAGGCACTCGCTTGGAAAAATGTACGTTAAAGTATTCTTGACTCGGTATAGGCTCTCCACTCCCTACAGGATGAAAAAGTAACTCTCTATTTGATATTTATTACAACATCAAAATTTTACTTTTAGGAACCATTAGCACAGGGACTGGAAAGGAAATAAGGAAAGGTTTATATCAAGTTCAGCTTTAAAAGCTGGTATTAAACAGCATGATGCAGTAGCTGGAAATATACAAAGACCTAGTTTTTTGCCAAGACCTGTGAATAATGATTTCTGAGATGTCTTCTCTAACAAGTAGCAAGAGTTAAGTGCTCTCACTAATTAGTGAATGTAGTTTACAATCAACTGAAAAGAGAAGTAACAGACTACAGAAAAGCACACCGAAGGTGAATTTAGATGAGCACAGTGAGACTGGCAACTATAAATACACTGGAGAAGAACAAAAAACCAGAGAATATTACAACACGTTATCATCTCATGACGGCGTTCAACAGTTTGAAATTTACCCAGGAAGTCAGCATTGCTGTTCCCACCTCTATTGCAATGCTGTCTCAGTGAAACGGAAAACGAGCAACAAGAAGCTTTGACAGCTCCGGAATTTTAGGTCCCTAAATAAAAAGACAGAAAGAATCTTGGGGGTTTTAAGAGCAGTTTCTGTAACAGTTTGCATTTTTCCATAGTCTCAGCAGTGTATTTCATGACAAATGCCTTTTCCTTTGTTTTTCTCACTCGCGGCTGTTTGCCCTCCGGTCCCGGCGCGGCCGTGCACGGGGCCCCTGCGCGGGCGCATCGCCCCGCGGCGCTGGCACAGCCCACGGTGCCGCGTGGGGAGATACCCGAACTTTCCAACGAGTACCAGAGTTCTACACGATGACTTGCTCATAAGAAGGTTTGTCTAAAGACAAAGGTCATTTCCTTCAAAAAACCTCTTACCAGTATAGGAATAGATGCCTACACGGCTGTCGTGGCTTCATTAGAAATTCAGGAAAAGTGACATAAAAGAAGTAGATATATCAATATAAAACAATTAAACCACAGACATGTACAAAAATGTCCTCCATTCGGATGATCACAACAGAATAACTTCTTTCATAATCTTAAATGTACACCGAGAATACGCAAGAATCAGATTTGATTATTTTCTCAGTCCGTATATATAAGCACTTTGGGGACACCAAAACTTGCAAATACTCCCTAGAACAGCCATACATTTACCCTCGTTTTTGTAACCACAGACTCAAATTTCATTTTGATTCCAAAAATACTTGTACGGTCACAGCTGAGAAAAATGCTGTTGGAGAAAAGCAGCGCGGTCACCCCGCCGCCCGGCCCGGGAGAAGGGACTGCGCGCCTGCTTGCCATCTACGTCAGGATGTGGCCCGTTCCCACGCTACAGCACCAGGGTCTGACCCAGAGCCGACCCCGATGACGGGGCCGCGGCACGTCCCGGCCAGGACCAGGGCGCGTGTCACAGCAGGAGCCGGGGACAGGGTGGTGACCGCAGCGCGTCCCCGCAACCTGCGCCGCTGGAACGCTGCTCGGGGCGGCGGGAGCACAAACCGGGGACAGGCTGGTGACCGCAGCGCGTCCCCCCGCAGTCTGTGTGGCTGGAACGCTGCTCGGGGCGGCGGGAGCACAAACCGGGGACAGGCCGGTGACCGCAGCGCGTCCCCCCGCAGTCTGTGTGGCTGGAACGCTGCTCGGGGCGGCGGGAGCACAAACCGGGGACAGGCCGGTGACCGCAGCGCGTCTCCGCAACCTGCGCCGCTGGAACGCTGCTCGGGGCGGCGGGAGCACAAACCGGGGACTGCGTGGGGGAGTTTTGGCCCCACCAGAGTTAACCACAAACCACCACCGACTGCGTGGGGGAGTTAACCACCAGAGTTAACCACAAACCACCACCGACTGCGTGGGGGAGTTAACCACCAGAGTTAACCACAAACCACCACCGACTCGCAGCAGCAACGCGTCCACCCAGACCAGGTGTGATCCTGTATCAACAGCATCTCGTGATATAGTCCAGAGAATAAACAGTTTATGCTGATAAAAAAAGAATTGATAAGTAACTTTGTCTGCCTAAACTCCACGGGATGTGACCTCTTCCATTCATCTCCAGAGCACACTGGATCTCGAGCACGCTTTCTGAGGTGAAAATTGACAAGTAAGGCAGGAATGCAACTGGGCTATTGATTTGTAGAACTCTTTGTGCAAACTGGATAATTAATTGTATGCACAAATGATGAAGCAAATGAAATAAAAACTGTCCTAACTGATCTTTCATCTTTTGAGATGTGAAGTGCAGTACTAAATGCGCTCAGTCCCATTTTAACCAGGATACCCGGACTTCAGTTGTTGGCCGGCATCCCGTGATGTAAAACCGTAACACCATGGATTAAGAACAGAAGTAAGAGGGTAATTCACAGACTGAATCAATGGACTGTAATTAAAATCTCATTTATAAAAGAAGTTCTGAAACAGCACTTTAAGGCTATCATTACAACTGCTCTCAACTTCATTCTGATTTCAGATGCTCGCTCGTTAAGCACATAAGCCTGACACAAGAAATGACGAGAGCTTTCTGTGTGTCCCTCCAGTGACAAAGGCTTTGTTTGATGCATTTGCAGAACAAATGCGTGCATCACACACTTTCCAGCTAAGAGTACCAAGAAGCTTAAAGAAGTAGTTTCTAAATATACAGGACTAATCACATCCTCCTTTGGCTAAAAATACAAAATCTAGTATGACTGGATATATGACAAGTATCTTATACGTGAAGCTCATATTTACAAAGAGTATATAAAAGCAGTTAAGCCATGATAAGCTACTGGGTTTTTTTTCCCAGAAGAAAAGAAAAAATGAGGGAAAAATGGAGGAGAAACTACTGACCTGCAGTAGCTCTCCCAGCTGTGAACCGGCTCTGCCGCAGTTCATTCGGCGGGACTTCTCACCGAGCCGAGAACCACAGGATCGTTTTGGTTGGAAGAGACCCTCAAGATCACGGAGCCAACCGAGCTCGGTGCGAGGATCACAGAGCAGAAACCAGGATTCCCGCGCTGTGTGGCCCAGACCACGAGGAGGGATGGGTGAGAAATGCACCCTAAGGCAAGCCAATCTCCTCTTTGTATATGCATGAATCTAGCTGGTTGGCTTTACATCTTGTATTTTTAGGAATATTCTAATATTAAATTAGCATATTTTATCAGTATTTTCTGCTTGAGTTCAAAGAAATGTTGTGTTATATAAGCTCAGTGTTAGCTCCTCTTCCAAGGCAGTGCCAGCTTTCAGTATGTAAAACTTATCACTATTGCTATCATTACTACTCCTTAGTCACAGAGCTGCACGCTGATCCCGCACTCTGCCCCCCGGCAGAGAAGAGCAGCACAGGGCTGGGGTCTGCGGGGCTGGGGTCTGCGGGGCTGGGGTCTGTGGGGCTAAGGTCTCCAGGGCTGGGGTCTGCAGGGCTGGGGTCTCCAGGGCTGGGGTCTGCGGGACTGGGGTCTGCAGGGCTGGGGTCTGTGGGGCTGGGGTCTCCAGGGCTGGGGTCCGCGGGGCTGGGGTCCGCGGGGCTGGGGTCTCCAGGGCTGGGGTCTGCGGGGCTGGGGTCTCCGGGGCTGGGGTCCGCGGGGCTGGGGTCTGCGGGGCTGGGGTCTGCGGGGCTGGGGTCTCCAGGGCTGGGGTCTCCAGGGCTGGGGTCCGCGGGGCTGGGGTCCGCGGGGCTGGGGTCTGCGGGGCTGGGGTCTGCGGGGCTGGGGTCTCCAGGGCTGGGGTCTCCAGGGCTGGGGTCCGCGGGGCTGGGGTCTGCGGGGCTGGGGTCTCCAGGGCTGGGGTCCGTGGGGCTGGGGTCTGCGGGGCTGGGGTCTCCAGGGCTGGGGTCCACGGGGCTGGGGTCTGCGGGGCTGGGGTCTCCAGGGTTGGGTCTGTGGGGCTGGGGTCCGCGGTCCACAGGGCTGGGTGCAGGGGGCTGCAGGTTCCGCTGAGCCCCTTCCCACCCCCGGCTGCTCACGGAGCCCCAGCTGGGAACTGGTGGGCACAGAGGTGAAGGGGTGAGCCTGGAAATGGCTTTGCAGCTGCTCCCAGGGTCTGGACAGGGTCTCTGCTCAGACGTGTCTCCTTCCACCTCGGCAGCGTGGACCGTTTGTTTCCAGCGCCCGAGCGAGGTGAAGAGCAGACAGTGCCGAGTTCCACATCCCCCAGCGCTGCCGAGCTGCGGCCACGGCACGGCACCGGCACTGCGCGGCGGTTTGGGGCAGGAACACGGGAATGCCACCAAATTCAGTGTGTTTGGGGAGGTGGATCCAGCCACAGCTCCATTCTGGCCGTCCCTCGAGGAGCAGTGGGGTCACCTCGGCCTGACGGATCCCCCAGCACCCTGACAGCAGCCGCCTGCCTCGCTCCCTGTGGATCAGTGCTAGGAAGGGACGCGGAAGGGACACACACCATCTTTCTCCCAGCTGCCCGTTTTCACCTGGGAAGGGCAAGACCAGCTCTCTGTCACGTCCCACGGGCAGCGTCCTGTGGCCACCCCGCTCTCCCTGCGGTTTTCACCGCTCTCCCCCAACAGTCCAGAGCATCCTCGCCTGTTCCTCCCGCCTCCGCAGCCCCGTCTCACTGTCCCGGCCTCTCACCAGCCAGTTTGCTGGAGCTTTCCTCTTCCGGCCACTTCTGCCTGAGCGCGAGCGGAGCCGTCCCTGTCCCCGTCCCCGTCCCTGTCCCCATCCCTGTCCCCGTCCCTGTCCCCGTCCCTGTCCCCATCCCTGTCCCCGTCCCTGTCCCCGTCCCTGTCTCCGTCCCTGTCCCCGTCCCTATCCCATCCCTGTCCCCGTCCCTGTCCCCGTCCCCGTCCCCGTCCCCGTCCCCGTCCCTGTCCCCATCCCTGTCCCCGTCCCTGTCCCCGTCCCTATCCCCATCCCTGTCCCCGTCCCTGTCCCCGTCCCCGTCCCCGTCCCTGTCCCCGTCCCCGTCCCCGTCCCTGTCCCCGTCCCTGTCCCCGTCCCTGTCCCCATCCCTGTCCCCGTCCCTGTCCCCATCCCTGTCCCCATCCCTGTCCCCGTCCCTATCCCCGTCCCCGTCCCCGTCCCTGTCCCCGTCCCCGTCCCCGCGCGGCTACCGGGCGGCTCCTCCGCGGCGCCGGTTCCAGCCGCGTCTCGCTCGCAGAGGTTTCCCGGCTACGAGCTCCAGCGGGACGTGAGGGAGAGAAGGCTCATTTGGTACCTGCCCGCAGCCTCACAGCGGATGGCCCTTGGCAGCTGTGAGGAAAACCCTGGGTTGCGTCCACTCGGGCTCTAATTTGCAAGAAACGTAACCACTAAAATAATAACAAACATATCTCTACTGAGAACTGGACGTATTTGTGAAAAGAAATTTTTCAAGGGTTTAGACCTTGGCCAGATGTTCACATTGTTTCACAGGCAGACCAAGAGTACAACTGAGATACAAAGACTGCTCACACCAAATCTCTGATCTTCGCTGAGAGCAGAATGACGCCAAACGGTACTGACAGAAAGGTCTGAGGAATCTGCAAGCCATTCATGCTACAACGTATTTTTGCCAAAGTGTCCTGTCTGAAAGCACTAATGCTGGTGAAACCAAGTAGAAGAGCATTTCTGGGAAAGAATTCCTACGTATTCCCCCTCAGCTCCTGTTACCCTGACCAGGCACACGGCTACTGAAATACACCCAGAGACGTACACACCGTCTGCCGTTACCATAAGCAATAGGAACAATTCAGAGCGCGGTAACCTGGCCGTGCACACTGCCACTGTCCCAGGGGATCGGCACAATCAGCATCGCAGCTGGCTGCTGAGAAGTAATGAGATTATGACACCAAAATGGCATGCTTTCCAAATTTTTCCTTAGTGTATGCCAAAACATCATACTTTTCTATCTGTCCACAAAGAACAAAATAGCAATATTTAAGAACATTGTGTCTGTTAAAAAAGAAGTATACAAAAAGTATGTTTTTATCTACGATTTCCTGTAACTTAACTTGAACCCTCTTTGTGACTGCAGTATGTCCCTCCTGTAAAAGCAGCTGTGAGATTTGACTTCTTCATTCTTGCAAAGGGCCACATGTTTAAAACTGTACCAAGTTTTCCATGGATTTCTCCTGAACAGTGCTGCCGTCTGCAAAAACCCTGGTGTCGTTTGGGAGCAATACTTCTCTATTCACAGCTAAAGTTCACCAAAGGAATATAGCTGATTAAAGTCATGCATGTGCATTAAAAAAAGAGCAAAATTATTCTAACAGTATTAGCAGTTATATAACCTGTTTACTGAAACCGAAAAGCAGAATTTGGGTTCCTGCTGTCTCTCCTGATGCTCCCGGAGCCCCTGGAGCTCTGGGCTCCATCCCCGAGTGCCACCACTGGGCAGTTTCCAGCCGTGCTGTCAATGAGGTATTTTAACAGGTTATGTGGTCAGCACCCGTGTCCCCACACAGCCGCGCCGGGCTGTGTCACCGCGGCGGCGCAGGACGGGACCGGCCGACGCCAGACGGTGGGCGCTGTGGGCACTGTGGGCACTGCGGGCGCTGCGGGCGCTGCGGGCGCTGCGGGTGCTGCGGGCGCTGTGGGCGCTGTGGGCACTGCAGGCACTGTGAGTGCTGTGGGCACTGTGGGCACTGTGTGTGCTGTGGGCGCTGCGGGCGCTGTGGGCGCTGTGGGCGCTGTGGGCGCTGTGGGTGCTGTGGGCGCTGCGGGCGCTGTGGGCGCTGTGGGCGCTGTGGGCGCTGTGGGCACTGCAGGCACTGTGAGTGCTGTGGGCACTGTGGGCACTGTGTGTGCTGTGGGCGCTGCGGGCGCTGTGGGCGCTGTGGGCGCTGCGGGCGCTGTGGGCGCGGGCTCATGGAGGGGATGTGGGAGAACGAAACTGCTGAAAACAAAGATCGTTATCATTTCTGCAACACATACGGGAACACTCACATTCCACCTACAGTGCTAGTAACAATTATGTTTTAGCTAGCTAGTTAAAGAAATGGATTATATATGAATCTTACCTGGGAGGAAATGAGATGTCCAGTTCATACAATCTGTCTTTAAAGACTGACAGCTCTCTGTCAAATTCTAAAAGCTATAAAAGACAGAAAGAAACGTATTCACTCTTTAATGTTGAACCGAAGCAATCTGAAAATATTAATACTACATTATATAAAAGAAAATAAACAGGGACTTTGATTACACAGCCTGAGGTATATCCCTCATATAACAGTTTTTTAAACACAATGCAAACCGCTCAGTACTATTTGATACCTAAACAGTTCATTGAGAAAAGCGTTCGGTATGTCCCTTTTCCCCTCGGCGAAACACGCAGCACCGGCTCCTTACAGCGCTGACCTATATGCACACGTACTACTGCAAGAGAGCTGATTTGTTTCAAATTTTATTAGCAATCTTTTCGGAGATAACGCGGACTAGCATTAAAAAGTACAGCAAACTGATATGATAATCAGCCCACAAAAATGGCAGCAAGAGTGTTATATTACTTTATATTATCTTCAGCTGAGATAAGAAGGTACATTAACCACAAGGATGTGCACATCACTCTTCCTGAGCAAAGACAAGCAGTGTTTTGTACACCTATTCGGGGTGGCGCCTGTCGATAGCAGGAAAGGGATACGTGACAATCGGTAAAATGTGTTCCCAGGCAGCCAAGATACAGTCCTGCAAGCAGAGATTTAACAGAGACGTTCCTAAGTCTAGATTTAATGTCCCGTATAAATACTAGTTCTTGCCAAATTTGTTTTCCCCTGGACCCCTACAGAGAAAATAAAGCTCTGCAGACTTTTGTTCATAAACACAAACCTGCTCATAACGAGTCAATGATAATCGCCCACATTAAACCAGTAACTGTTCTGATGGACATAAACGACCTTATTTCAGAACCGCGGCGGGTGCTGAGCCTGACATCCCGGTGCGTTAGCGAGTTACAAGACGAAAAGCTCACTCTGCGCTGTTAGTGGCCGTCGCTCTAGGTGCCGCTTTCTGTTCTGACAAGCGTGCCGTCCCAACAGCACCGCACGACGGCGGCGTGTTTGCCGCGTCCATTAATCATGTCCCATCGCACAGCTGCGCTGATACCATTGTATGAGCGGGAGCCTCCCAAAGAAATGAGATTGTGTCCCTCTTTCTCCTCTGTCACCTCATCAATCATTCCTGAAATGTGCAATTAGCAGCTACTTGTACACATTAATTATCTGTGTGAAAAGCAGCTACCTGAGCACCTGCCCGGCTGGAGCGGCCTCTGCCAGGCCCTGCCGCAGCCTCAGCTGCGCTCCGGGCTGCTCCTGCGCCAGGGGGAGGATGGGGGGGTGGGAGGGGATGGGATGGGAACGGGGATGGGATGGATGGGGATGAGGACGGGGATGAGGACGGGGATGGGAACGAGGATGAGAACGGGGATGGGGATGAGGACGGGGATGGGAACGAGGATGAGAACGGGGATGGGGATGAGGACGGGGATGGGAACGAGGATGAGAACGGGGATGGGGATGAGGACGGGGATGGGAACGGGGATGAGGATGGATGGGGATGGGAACGGGGATGGGGATGGATGGGGATGAGGATGGATGGGGATGAGGACGGGGATGGGAACGGGGATGAGGATGGATGGGGATGAGGACGGGGATGGGATGGATGGGAATGAGGATGGATGGGGATGAGGATGGGGATGGGAACGGGGATGAGGATGGATGGGGATGAGGATGGATGGGATGAGGACGGGGATGGGAACGGGGATGGGATGGATGGGGATGAGGACGGGGATGGGAACGGGGATGAGGATGGATGGGGATGAGGATGGGATGGGGACAGGGATGGGGATGGATGGGGATGAGGATGGATGGGGATGAGGACGGGGATGGGAACGGGGATGAGGATGGATGGGGACGGGGATGGGGATGAGGATGGGATGGGGACGGGGATGGGGAGGATGGGGATGAGGATGGATGGGGATGAGGACGGGGATGGGAACGGGGATGAGGATGGATGGGGATGAGGATGGGATGGGGACGGGGATGGGGATGAGGATGGGATGGGAACGGGGATGGGATGGATGGGGATGAGGACGGGGATGGGATGGATGGGGATGAGGACGGGGATGGGAACGGGGATGAGGATGGGATTGGGACGGGGATGGGGCTGCCACGTAACGGGCAGTGCTCCCTGCTCCGGTGCGGCTGACACCAGCTCGGGGATGGGATGTTGGATTTTGCAATACAAATAACTGCAGGAACTTTGTACACGTTTTACCATCTGATCAAAGCCTGAGTACCCACAATGTTTGGATAAATATTCATAAACATCTGTGTGCAGAGTTACGGTATGGATCTAATAATACGCTCAATCCCAAAAATGTTGGGATGGTTCAGCCGTTATTCTCACTGAAATAATCTCAACATACGTCAGGAAAAAATGGTTCATCACTCATGTTTCCAGAGTGTGATCCTATATTTAAGTATGTATAGCCACAACACGTACATACGGACTGGCTCCGAAAACAAATGCTACTGTCCCTTTCTTGCTGCAAGTGTCTCCACTGTAAGCACACGATCTGCCCAAGGTGAATCTAGTACAGGAAAATCATCTGCCATCCCCAGTTAAACCTTCTCTTTGAAATGCGCTTCTGTTAATACAGTGCAAATATATTTTTCCTACTGTTGCCAAGTAAACAGATCAGAGCAGGAAAGTGGAAGCATCAGGAGAAAGAGGGTTATTTCTGAAGTGTGAAACTGCAAGGACTGAGTAAAGGAACAATGCTCCACAGAACACAATGGTATAAATTACTCATGGGCATTCCAAGGGCGGCGATGTTAAATAGATGCATTGTCCTCTCACACCAATTCACACTTTCAAAATTTTACACATTCAGATTGTTCTTGCTGTGATGATATTTGCAAACTAAAGGGCGGCCGGGGTCTAGCGGACTAAGCGCTCAGATGCGCATTGTTACCCAAAGCAGCCTCCGGTGTGCGTTTGCTGCGGTTGCTCAGCTGTGCCCGTGCTGTGCGGACGAGCCGCGCACGCAGGGGACGGAGAGACGGGCTCAAGAACAGGGCGCGGTGCGCGCTCTCCAGCAGCTCCCACGTCCCGGGGGAGGGACGTCCTTAACCCGAAATGACAAAGCCGAAACTCACAATCACCCAGCTGGACCTCAAAGGCCAACTAGGTGCCTAGAAGAAATATTCAGGGAATGCTTCTTACTGACAATTTATCCTCACGTGTGAAACAGTTCAATATTTTCACTGGATTATTTGCACAAACTTTTATTTCTTGTTGTATTTTAAATAATTATTTTATTTCAACAAATTATTTATATTTTCCTAGATATTAAGTGGTTGTGTTACAGCATCTGAACCTTCTGTTCAAATGTACGGGGAGCCTGCGGCTCCTCGGCACCGCGTCCCTGTGTCTGCTGTACAGGGTACAGGGAGCCGGCAGCTCCTCGGCACCACCGCGAGGGCATGAACGTCAGCGTAGGCCAGATGATACTGGGGAGCAGCCAGAACCTCACAGGCTAATGTTTTTACTCTAAAAGTATATGTCCTTGTATTTAAAAAAATCCACCTTGAACTTACTCTATTCATGACAAATTTCATCAGAAACTTCCCACTTATTTCCATATTGTACACTAAACAGCATCGTGAACAAGGTCATCCCTGTAACAGTAAACATGAGTATATCTGCCACTCTAAATGCCTTAAAAATGACAAAGAAATTAAGTTCAAGGCCTAAAAATCAATATATTGTTCCATGTAATTTACTCATTATAAGATCATCCTTAAGAACCAAATCTTTAAGGTGTTACATGACGTGCTGGGGTAATCTGAACAATTACACAGAGATTTTAAAATGCTGTGGCTGGAAGTTAATTCCAGAACTATATGTCATAGGCAGTTCACCAATGTATTTATACCCAAATGATAGCAAGGACGATGCAGTGCATGTGCTTATCTGCTGTAACCACTGAGCTGCTGATACTACGTCAAGATATTTGCTTTACAATGTCCAGTGAGCAGCCCGACATGAACGTTTGCTGAACATCTCCCAGACGAAGACAGCGCCCATCCCACAAGTCACGCAGCCACGGCGGCCCACGGCCACCAGGCACGGCCAGCCCGCGGCCACCAGGCACGGCCAGCCCGCGGCCACCAGACACAGGCAGCCCGCGGCCACCACGCACGGCCAGCCCGCGGCCACCAGGCACAGGCAGCCCGCGGCCACCAGGCACAGGCAGCCCGCGGCCACCACACACGGCCGGCCCGCGGCCACCACGCACGGCCAGCCCACGGCCACCAGACACAGGCAGCCCGCGGCCACCAGGCACGGCCAGCCCACGGCCACCAGACACGGCCGGCCCGCGGCCACCAGACACGGCCAGCCCGCGGCCACCAGGCACGGCCAGCCCGCCGGGAGCGCCCGCCGGCACGGGGAGCGCGCTGCGCCCGGCCTGGCCCCGCGGGAAGAATCACAGGGCACACGATCGTTTTTAAAAACAGGTTAAATTTGTTGCTAGGATTTTGTGGTCTGAAGTTACTTATTTCTGTTTAGCAGACTTCATGAGCCAAACGCTTCCATCAGCTTGTCTACTCAAGCTCCTATTGACCTGAGCGGGAATTGGCTTGATGTTGGTGCAGTTCTCTATCGAGAACTAAAGAACGATTGCATTTGCACTGAAGGGTATTCCCTATTTAATTTGAGAAGAATTAAAAGCATACAGGGCTGTTGCCTGTATCACCTGCGGTGCCCATCACCTCCCAAGAGAATTTCAAAACTCTTGCTTTTCCAGGCAGTGGTGTTGCCTATAAAAGCTGCTGAGGAGGGTTCCGCTCTTCCTCCCCTTTCGTGTCAGCACTACAGCGTCCAAGGGCATTTACGCACAGGAGTGAGAAGGCAATGCGTGGTGCCCGGGCGCGGGGTTCTGCGCAGGCTCTGTCTGCAGGACCCGGTGCCGCTCAGTGAGCAGAAACCGCGTGGGCCGGACGATGGTCTCAGTACCGCGCGGGCTGCACGATGGTCTTGGTATCGCGTGGGCCGGACAATGGTCTTGGTACTGCATGGGCTGGACGATGGTCTCAGTACCGCGCGGGCTGCACGATGGTCTCAGTACCGCATGGGCTGGATGATGGTCTCAGTACCGCATGGGCTGGACGATGGTCTTGGTACCGCATGGGCTGGACGATGGTCTTGGTACCACGCGGGCTGGATGATGGTCTCGGTATCATATGGGCTGGATGATGGTCTCGGTATCATATGGGCTGGATGATGGTCTCGGTACCGCATGGGCTGGACGATGGTCTCGGTACTGCGCGGGCTGGATGATGGTCTCGGTATCATATGGGCTGGACGATGGCCTCGGTACCGTGTGGTCCTTCCCCGGGACTCACCTGGGCTGGGGCATGGGCTGCAGCTCATGGCCCCACAGCTCATGGTCCACATGCGCTTCGACCAAATATAATAATTATCTGAAATATTGTATTTTGTTATTGTGTAGCCTGACAGTAATCAAAGGGTTATAACGGACTTTAGCCAGCAGAAGAGCTCCGGGTAATTTTGCTTGCATCAGTTTAAAGCGATGAGACACTTCTGGAAGGTCGGTGTCCATCGGCCTGCTGCCACGGGCCACCCTGGCTAAAACCACAGTGTGAACCCGTCAGAACAGGGTGACTTAATTCAGCCATTGGAGTAGAACAACGGCAATTACTCATCAAGACCTACAGAGCAAAGTCAGAGCACCAGTAGATCAGGAGGTGATATTAGCAGCATTTATCACATCCATCTGCAGGGCCCACCAGAGAATTCACAGCTGTGAAAGGGAAATGAAGTTTCAGACCAAAAAGAGGAGATGACCATACAGAAATGACCTTAGAGAATTAAAATGTGAGGACGCTGGGCACTGTAACCTCCTTTGCCAGCCTTGGGTAGCACATGATTTTTTTCAAGAGACTTTGGAAACACAGTAATTTTATCCAGCTTCGCAGTGAAAGAAAATTACTTAGAAACGGATCCAGCAGTGTACTGACTTCGGACGAAGGTCCGCGGGGATCCACGACAATGTCGTACACGCTCTGCTCTGGCCCTGCTTTAAAGCTACTGTTTTCTCTAGCTAAGACTTTGTAAAATGATGCATCACTATATCTGTCCAGTCTTCATTTTCTTTCCCTTGTAAAGCGCAGAAAAAAAGCCAAAATTATTGAACACAAATGTACCACTTCCACTGCTTTTGTATATTATTATATTTCTGCATATTTCTGAGAACTTGTCTGTCCATCCTGAATGGCAGCGTCACCAGCGGTGAACTGCTACATGAAGGTGGGTACACGGCACACAGAGAAACTGCCCCAGAGACGCTTTTCTCAGCGGTGGAAGGTCCGGCATAGGCAGCACAAGACCCTCGGCACTCAAGGGCCTCAGGTGGCGGTTGGTCCTGTAACACACACACCCCAACACCAGTTTGGATAAAACTGATTTCAAACTCTGCAATCACAAACCCTCGCGTTTTGCCAGCGCAGCCTGCGGTCCTCCCAGACTTTTCACACGCTTGGATTCTGCACAGAATCCTGGTTTTTCCAACTGCCCCCGTAGACTCTTCCAGCTCAAGTCTGTGGACCTGAGGCTGGAACTCCGTGTGTGGATGAGCTGAAGTGAAACCCCCGGCCGATCCGCAATGCGCCGCGGAGGATCCAGAGCCATCCTGGCAGATCCTGGGCATTGAAAAACAAATCAGAATGCTGTTGTATTGCTCAGGTAATTAGCTCTCAAAAAGGAGACTAAACTTAAGTATGTGTGAAGAATAAACCAGTTAGATAAGAAGTGCAAAGCCCTGAAGCCAGCTGGGTCTCAGCTCTGGCTCCGGCAGCACAAGCGCCTCTCCTGCGCGCCGGCTCCTTGCCAAAGCGCCGCTCCGCACCAAAGCGCCGCTCCTGCTCCGCACCAAAGCACCGCTCCTGCTCTGCACCAAAGCGCCGCTCTGCACCAAAGCACCGCTCCTGCTCCGCACCAAAGCGCCGCTCCGCACCAAAGCGCTGCTCCTGCTCCGCACCAAAGCGCCGCTCCGCACCAAAGCACCGCTCCTGCTCCTCACCAAAGCACCGCTCCTGCTCTGCACCAAAGCGCCGCTCCGCACCAAAGCGCCGCTCCGCACCAAAGCACCACTCCTGCTCCACACCAAAGCGCCGCTCCGCACCAAAGCGCTGCTCCTGCTCCGCACCAAAGCGCCGCTCCGCACCAAAGCGCTGCTCCTGCTCCGCACCAAAGCGCTGCTCCTGCTCCGCACCAAAGCGCCGCTCCGCACCAAAGCGCCGCTCCTGCTCCGCACCAAAGCACAACTCCACACCAAAGCGCCGCTCCGCACCAAAGCGCTGCTCCTGCTCCGCACCAAAGCGCCGCTCCTGCTCCGCACCAAAGCGCTGCTCCTGCTCCGCACCAAAGCGCTGCTCCTGCTCCACGCCAAAGCGCCGCTCCACACCAAAGCGCTGCTCCTGCTCCACACCAAAGCGCTGCTCCTGCTCCACACCAAAGCGCTGCTCCTGCTCCGCACCAAAGCGCCGCTCCTGCTCCACACCAAAGCGCCGCTCGCACCAAAGCGCTGCTCCTGCTCCGCACCAAAGCGCCGCTCCTGCTCCGCACCAAAGCGCTGCTCCGCACCAAAGCGCTGCTCCTGCTCCACACCAAAGCGCCGCTCCACACCAAAGCGCTGCTCCTGCTCCACACCAAAGCGCCGCTCCGCACCAAAGCGCTGCTCCGGCTCCACACCAAAGCACCGCTCCTGCTTCGCACCAAAGCACCGCTCCTGCTCTGCACCAAAGCGCCGCTCCGCACCAAAGCGCTGCTCCGGCTCCACACCAAAGCGCTGCTCCTGCTCCACACCAAAGCGCTGCTCCTGCTCCGCACCAAAGCGCCGCTCCTGCTCCGCACCAAAGCGCTGCTCCTGCTCCACACCAAAGCGCCGCTCCTGCTCCGCACCAAAGCGCCGCTCCACACCGCGTCCCTCCCGCTCCGCACCAAAGCGCTGCTCTGCACCAAAGCGCCGCTCTGCACTACGTCCCTCCTGCTCCACAGCTCCTGAAGAGCCCGAAGAGTCTGAAATGCCGCACACGGCCACATTTCCACCCAGACTTCGGCTCCCACCAGCCCGCGCTCCAGCCCCATTTCTCCAACCAACGTTCTTTGCTCTTCGATACATCAATACGACGTGAAAGCAAAGGGGACCTCCTGGCAAGGGCCAGGTCTCCGTGAGCGTACCGGCCCGTCGCGGTCCGAACGCACTCTTACTGCTTTCCAAGGGTAAAATGCGCATTTTGTCGTTAACTCTCCTGGGATTCCTGTGCTTGCCTTGATTTAGAAAATGGACTCTGCACAACTGCAGTCACGCAGATCTCCCTTTTCAAAAGTTTACAGGAACAGATGCTTTAACATCATTGTAATTCATTCATAAACTGTGCACAACAGCTTGTAATATAACTCATTCAAAATGGCAAGAACGACTGAGTGGATGCTAACATTAAAACTAAGAGATTTTAATTAGGAATATTCTGCTTGAAAACGTGGCAGATTCATAAAATCACAGAGTCCCAGGTTGGAAGGGACCTCAAGGATCACCTGGTCCAACCTTTCCTGGCAAAGCTCAGACTAGACAAGCTGGCCCAGCACCTGTCCAGCTGCATCTGAAGTGCCCAGTGCTGGGGAACCCCACTGCCCTGTCCCATCGTCACAGCGCACGTGTCTGTCACCGCAAACCTAACACGGACTTGCACCGGTAGGGAGTTAAAACCAGCACGCATTGTCCTGCCAGACTGTCGGTCTGTGAGCTGAAATTTGATAAAAGCATTACAATACGTGGAATACAGTTTTAATATAACTAGCACAATGATAAAACCTGGACCTTTCCTGCAGAAAGACTACAATGCACGTTTGTTACTTGGGCAAACGTCCCCCCTGAGCCAGCCCTGCGAGGCAGACTCGGCTGACCTGGGTGTTCTGGGGAGCGGGCGGGACCCAGAGGCACCCGAACGCCGGGGTCCCGCTCCAGGGCGCTCTGGGGAGTGCCCCTGTGTCCCCCACATACACGGCGTACCCTGCAACTCCCAACGCCTGAACCTGGGGGCGTTTCTTTACCAGGGGAGACTCAAATTCCCACCCTGCTCCTCCGGATCTGCCACGCGGGGCAGGCGGGGCGCCCGGGAACGGTGCGACACAGACGTTGGACCGTCTCCTTAGACTGTACTTGAACAAGACATACAGCACAGTACACCCGAAATAGCCCTGAGACATACAACAGCTGCGTAAAACAGGACAGGGACAAATGTGTAACTCTGTGATACGGGCAAATTTACACCAGAACAATCCATTTATTTGGAACGTGAAGCTGGCAGCAGATAGCTAACCCGGCACATCCGGATTGATTTCTGCTTGTAATCTGCCTTTACATCTATGTTTGCTACTGAGAACAATTTATTGATAGTATTTCCTATTTCTGTCATTTTGCAGTTTATCCAGTGGCATATCAACTAACCACTAACTTAAGCAACTGCAATTCCAAGCATAAGAATACTGGTTTTGAGTGAAGGAATAGCCGTTTTCCCACTAGCGCGTGATGAAATCCAGGCACCTCGGATGACCACGCTGAACAGGAGAGGCAGCTTAGGATGCACAGGGCTTCCTTATGGCCAGTCCCAGATAACAATGGTCCCGAGCAATCAATTTCCTTCCCTATCCTAATTTGCCCTTATACATCATATTCAAGATTTTATCTGGACAGGGGCTGGTTGGCTCAGTGGATAAACCTCTGCCTTTTCACCTCTGGGATCACGGTTCAAGTCAAACCCTGATGAAATGCACTTGATCGTCCTAATCTAGTTCCTAGTGGACAGTATTCCCATTATCTTTAAAAGGGTCAGAGCCAAGGCCATTGGGAAGAGTGCATTGTGCTATATCTTGTCTCTTGATTAATACATTTTCAGTGATGCCAGATCCTTAACCTTCACGAGCGCACATATTCTCACAAAAAGCTTAATAAAGGTCCCTCATGGACTAAACCTTTCTTCTCAATTTGCATGTCATTTCAGGACTTCATGGGAATATTAAAAAAAACACAAATAAATTACTCATCATTTAAAAATATGTTTGCCTGAACTGTTTGTAATAACACCTCAGAGTTAATTAGCACGACAACGGGCCACTTTAAATCATTACTTGGTGTAGAAGAATAAGGCCTTTATAACTCAATCCATTTTTATAGCGCATTATAATTTCTTCTCGGAGCAGGTCAGCCGAGGCCGAGCAGACAGGGCGCGGAGGGTCTGCCCGCCGCACGCGGAGCCGCGCGGGAACGCGCCTCGTGACGGGCGCTGTCGGCTGCGGGCAGCGAGAGCGCGGGGAGGGCACCAACACCAACGCCAGCATCTTTGCTTATTTTTTTCCATGATAACACAATTCAAGTAAGAAATGGCAGCACTTCGGTTTAATGAATAGCTGGGCTGGAGATCTTGGGCTTTTCCGCTAGAGCACCTCCAGCCTGCTCGGAACGAGCGCTGCGACCACCGCGCAGCGTCCTAGGGCCGCACGGGCAGCGCGACCGGCGCGATCGGGCAGCCACGGCTCGGGGGCGGCCCCCGCTGCACCCGCGGGCAGCTGACCGCAGCAGCACGGTTCAGCAGGAACGACATCACGTCCACTCTTAGGACAATTAATTCATTGACTACTCTCATTACACAGCCGCGGCCCAAAACCTGCCGGACAGTACATTCCTTTCTATCTGGACCGACTCTTCAATGCGGTTCACATGAAAGACAGGCACGTATGCACCACTTCTCATTTCTGATTGTCGTTCAAGTTTATAAATGATTCCTAATGATTAAATCCTTCCCCTGTAGTCATTAAGAGGTTTTACATTCATACTATGTATTTCTTTAACTGACTACCAAAGCAGCAGCATTGTGGCTTGCGGTTCTTTTGTACAAACCAATAAGTTGTTGTTCAATTTTTTCATGCAGGTTTATCATCCTGGCTGGCTTTTCTTTTGTTAGGCTTTTCCTAACGCCAGCTCCCCAAGCCGAACTCGCAGCAGGGCCGCCCCAGCGCCGCCGCTCTGACGGGCAACGGGGACAGGAATGACAGCCAGAGTTTGCATCAGTGCTGCAGCTGCTCTCAAGTAGGTTTCCTCTTTTTGTGTCACTGCACAGCTGGGTACATCTGGTGTCCCTTTCTGAAACACAAGGATGTGGATCGGTCGCTGCACTTTGAGGTAATACATGCCAGGTAAATTGCTAAGATCGCTTTGGAATGAGCTACAGATTAGTTTGGAAAAATGAGACCTGACAGACTGCTGTATGCATTTCAAACTGAATTTCTGTTCAACGGATAATTTGTATCTAGATCAGATTTTTCATAAAAAAATACTCATTTTTAGAAATATATTTTAAGATTCTTTTTGTTGATTACAAGGTAAAGAAGAAGGAATAACTGTGTATGGACAATGATAAAGCAGCTTGTGGATAATAAATATTTGCCAGGTTTGTCACATCTGTACACATTCCAATGTTGCTGAGGAGACACCACACTGATAAAAAAAAATACCCTTAGAAAAAATCAATGGATTTTGAGCTAAAGCAGCTGCTAAACACACAGAAAACATCTTTATCCAGCAGGCACCGCGCTGTGAAAATTCCCAAGCCTTGCGCCGGTGCAGCTAAGGAAAAATTTAATCTTCCCAAATACTCATCAGGGCACTCCATCCTGCAGACCTGACAGCCCCACTTATAATTAATTATACAATTTCGATGGGAATATCGACTAAACAAAGCTATAAATCATAGAAAAAGTCAATAGGCATGGACACATTCAATCATGTCCCGACCAATGATTACTACTCTTAAAATACAATAATTATTTTCAGGAGCCAGCTTGAATTAAATTTCTGTCAGGCTGGTACAAGACCGGCGGTTGATGAAGGATGCGATGGATTTTTTGGGTTGAATTTGGCACAGAGACATTTATCCTCTTAGATAGGTAGTTTGTTTTTAGTGATCATGGTGCTGTGTGTTTAACTAGACCATGAAGATTAGATTATCTCCAATGGCTCATTATATCGTTTATCTTTTCCTTCCATGTTTGATCTGGAAGATTTCCCACTTCTTGATGCATGAATGAAATGAGCGCTGATTGCAAAACGGAATGAGCTTCAGTGGGACTCTGCCCGTGCCTCGCACAGCACGTCCGCGCGCGTGGGTTACCAGCGGTAATCCGGAA
>CABFKC020000237.1:0-25887 GCA_901699155.2 Streptopelia turtur | reverse complement strand
TTCATCCTTCCTCATTCCTAATTCCTTCCTTCCTTCCTTCCTTCCTTCCTTCCTTCCTTCCTTTTGTCTCTTCCTCCCTCCCTCCCTGGAAGTCATCAGCAGTGGTGTGTACCCACCAATAAACCCACCATGCTCAGAATCCCGTGACAGTAACTCAGTATCTTAAATTTTGTATAGGAGAGCTTGTACAGATACTGCTGCGTCTTCTGCAAAACTGCAAGGGGAAAAAAAGGATTCTGACTTTCTTCCTCAATCTCCTTTTATTTTTAATTCTCAAAGTCAGCCCACAAGTGCAAATATTAACCCCTAGCCCTAGAATAAGTCATCTCTTTTATCATTCTTCTCATAAAAACTTTATGTTTCTCCGAAAGTATTTTACAACTGTGACAGAAAGCGCTGTGACAGATTCCGGTAGAAGAGGACCAAGAGAAAGCCTGGGAAGTCAGCCAGAAATTAAGAATGATTCCCCTTTTGCACCCGCTCCAGGGTATGACATCATCCCCTGTACTTCGATGCCTCCGTACAAAGCCTTTGGATAACAAGCCAAACATATTGTGCCAAATATCTTTGCTATTATTATCATTTTTCATTTGGGGATGATTCTGATAAATGATTTGTAAATGCAAAAAGGCCATTAAACAGAATAATGAGGAGTTGCTCAATTCTTCAGCTGCACTGAGTAGTTCCAATTAGAGTCTGAAGGAGGAATATTGCCTTTCTATCAGTCAAGCCTGTGACACAGCACATCTCCCTGAGGTCATGGGTCCTGAATACTCAAAGAAAGATGTCACTTGTATTCTCAAATAGATTATAGAGGTTTGCTAATCAGTAAAAATAGGAGTCTCCCTAAAGCATTCATTGGGTAGTTAGGCAGAAAGGGCACTTTAATGGCCTAAACTCAAGGCCCTAGAGTACTACCATTATTCAAAGGACATTTTGGAATACTGAGTAATTAAGTTGAGTATTTTTCAGTTATTTCTCAGTACTGAATGAAACAAATACTTTTAAATGTTGAACATAATTTCAATAGCTGAACACTTTCTTTTCTGCCATTCACAACAACTTATTTTAGGATGCAACAGCAAATGGTTAAAAGAAAATAAAACCACAAAAGAGTACAACTTTAAGGATAGGAAATATAGTTAAAAACTGGGCCAGCTGTTTGCCACTCCCCACCACTCTTCCCAGCTCCTGCTTCCTCTGGTATCAGTGAGTCCTAAATAAGTTTAAGAGACGTAGTGTCTAACAGAACTAAGGCTTTTGGTCTAGGTTCTGAAAGGTACTGAGCAATGCTATAGCTGGGTTAATTACAAAAAGAGAGCATTCAGGATTTTTTCTGGGAGGGTTGCTCAGTGCTTTGTCAAGCTCAGGACTTGGTAAGCAGTTTGTACAATGTAGAACTAGTGTTGTCATCATTGTAGTCAGTGGAAAACCCTTCCTCAAGTTGATTAGGCAGGTAGCTGGACTCCCTACAGCCAGCTTAGATTTAATTGGCACCCCTCGCTAAAGTTATGAGGAGGCAGGTTTGCATATATGCAAATGTATTTGGGGCCTCAGATATAAAAAGTCAAGAATGACAAGGCATTCTGGTAAATTCTCTATTCAATTTTACTGAAAATATTGATTTAAATTGATTCCCTGCCTCTACTGTTTTTCACTGAAAATAAACAAGAGGTCATTTTTAAGCCCTGGGGCCTATGAACTTTGGTAATTATGGAAATTTTTTTTTTTAAAGACTCAGAAGAGCAAATTGACCATTGTCAGGCAACTTTATTAAAACCTTATATTAATAATACCTAAATTCAGCCCTACTACTCAGCAAGTCACAGGGTCTGGAACATGGTATTAGCCGTTCTTACAAGGTCACCCAGGTGATTTCATTTGACATACAGTAGCAATTCAGCCTCCATTTCTTTTCCCACTGGGCTTATTTAACATACATATCAGATATGTGATTCTTTTATAGTGATTTTATAATGATAATGTCTTTATAATAATAGTGATTTTACATTTTACTAAAAACATCAATAGGGAATTACTGCTCCTATGAAAATAGCAAAGAAAAATAATGAATTGTACACTTTCATTCTGTAAATTCCATCTTTCAGCAGCAAACTAAATGTCATTGAAATTTCTTTTTTTTAAAGTGTCAAATTTGAAACAATCAGACCATTAGACTTTTAGTACCAAATAACTCAGATTTTTCAGTGAAAATATGAATGGTCTCTCTGCAACAGTATGAAGTTTATTGTTTATTCACATTTTCATGACTGTTTAAGATTAAGTAAAGTAATTAAATATGGATAAAATAATTAGAACATTCATTATGTGTTATTACTGCCATTAGCTATTAGGTTGTTTTAGAAGCTGTATTTTGGAAACATATTTAAATCTGAATTAGACCAAGTAGAGAAGAACCCTTCAGTTTCCTTCAACTTATCTGCAGATGTGTCTGAAAAAGCAATGTTGGCTGCCTCATGGAGCCATTAGGACCCAGCTCAGTCCTGCCCTGAACACACCCTCCATATTTCTGGTTTATAACCTCCCTCAAACAGTGTTTCTTCTCAGATTTCAGGACAAAAAAAGAAGTTTTTCTCTTTCACACTGGGTGTTTTGTGTGGTCCAGCTCCTTCATCTCCCAGTCCTGCATCCGTTTTCACCTGCTCACTGATTGTCCCGTTGCATGAGGAATTAGTACTTTCTGGGGATTGTAGGCCCATTGAAGAAGTAGTGGGGTGAGACTGGGAAGAGCTGATGCCTTCATAGTGTAAAAAAAAGAGGCAAGATCTACCCATTAAAAATGTTAAAAGCATTCTTATTTCAAACACACACACACGATCCTAATTACTAAATTCCATGAAAGGGAGACATTACCATTAAGTCCTTGATAAAGACATGAAACAGGAAGAATAGGATGTGTACACTTATTGGGTGGGATTCATCTCACTTAAATTTAGACATCTAAAAAGTATTCATCTGAGTTAGTCATCCCTGACTACCCTCAAAGTCAGAAGAGAGAAATAGGCACACCTAAAAGGTATTCGTCCTTCCTATCTTAGAAGATTAATTGCTCTTTAGAGTTACCTGCTTCTCTCCATTGATTATAAAGGGGAGTATGAAGTAAATAATTCAGACAACTGACTTCAAGACAACTGGAAATTAGGCAATATGAATCTTTTCCCTCTTTTACCTCTAAGAAGGCTGATTTTGTCCTCAGAACCTTGAATTAAAATGGTATCTAAGATTTGGTTTTATTTGCTTTTTTTTTTTTTTAATAATCACTGTGAAATTGAAATTCTGCAGTCAAAGCTGCACTTAAGGTACTTAAAACATGAGGCTGTGATTCTACCCAGGAATATATTAAAACCTTCCACTGCATTTCTGGACTGATCACCTATAGAAATACAAACAAAAGCTTGAGTAGCCAGAGATTCCACAGATGCAGTCAGAACAACGTTGACCGAAGCTGAGATTTTTCATTAATAAAATATGAAAAATAAACAGAATAAATATTCAGTAGAAATAAAAACCAGTATTAACCAGTACTACTACATCTGAAAATCCCTGTGAAGTGAAAAATCTTTCCAAGATGTGTTTCAGTATTCTAGAGTGGCTAATTCACTAGTAGTAAGAGTAGTATTTCATTTCTCTAAAATGATCTAAAAGTCATTGATTTTGTAAGTCTTTCTAAGGGCTTTGAAAGTCCTTGAAATATTTTAATTAAAACT
This sequence comes from Streptopelia turtur, assembly GCA_901699155.2. Classification (NCBI taxonomy): domain Eukaryota; kingdom Metazoa; phylum Chordata; class Aves; order Columbiformes; family Columbidae; genus Streptopelia; species Streptopelia turtur. Next base: position 22,159 of record CABFKC020000237.1, on the reverse strand, counting down.
GAATTATTTTTTGACTGTGATAAAAATATCATTCTGTGTTCCCAAAGAGTTTTCTGCATTGGTTAAGGTAGAACATTTTATTCTTCTGAGTTAGAATCATGAATTTATTGAGGAAAAAAAGCTACCATCATTTTGATCAGTATCTTCATGGTAACTGTATTTCATAAGGGTATAAAATATCATTGCTAAGTTTCTTTTTTGAATTGGACAGATTTAAATAACAGCTTTCATGAAAGGCTTCCAATAATAATGCAGTAAGGTATATGGGAAGGACTTAACTTTTTAAGGGTGGTTGCTGTAACTGAATTAATGTGTGGACTGAAATGCCAAAAGGAAAGTATTAGAATTCCTTCACTTAATTAAAAATATGTTTAAATCTTAGTCTACAAATGCTAAGTCATGGACATGGGAGTGTTCATTCTGATTTACAAGGTGTGTTTTCACTCTGCTTTTTGAAAACTACCTTAACCAAAAGAGAGAAACAACGCATCAAAGTAAAATATAAGTGTGTTCCTACATGAAAAAGTAGCCATTAATTAAATATTTAAAGGGTTTGTGTTGTGCCTCCTCAGTTATGAGTTATTTCAAACAAATAATTAACCTCACTAAAATCTGGATGGCTAAGCCTTTGTAGGGAGACTCACGTGTCCAGGAAGAAGAATTTAGAGTGGCTTTGTTTGCTAGAGCTTTTTGTTTATTTATTGTTTTTACTGGATAAAGAGGTTCTTCTGCTGGTTATTATGGAAACATTTTGTCAGAGGAACATTTGGCAGCAAAATCTCACTCTAAATTTATCAATATATACATTTGGACAAATGTTTCCAGATGTTTTTCTGGGTCTTGGACTTTCACAAAGCAACGCAAAACAAACACTTGTCTTTATGAAATATTCTAGCTATGAAAGGTTATTTTTTCCAGTCATTGAAGTGATATTTTTAGTCAATCTTGATCTGGTAAAACAGAATAAATCCCTCCAGCGAGCTGAACTTACTGACACTGTTTAGTATTTACACACAGCAGAGAGGCTAGTCTGTCCCAGGTATTTACACTTTTTAGGGGCTCTGCAGTGCATCAGAACATATGTATGTGTATCTGTAGACATGGTGTTAGCTCCCGACTGGTTCGTCTTTGGAGGTACAACATGTAGACACAAGGATAGGAACACAGGGAACATGTGATTAATAGCAGGATGCAAGTTGTAGGGCCTTTAAACTTTACGGATATGTAAAAACTTGTAAACAAGATGAGAAACTCTTGACAGCTATGTGGTCTGATGTTTTCAAAAGACAACATTTTCTCGAACATCTCCATGGGATTTTGTTATTGGATGCATACCAGCAATTAAAATTCTTCTTTCTTACTCCAACATGTAGGCTCAGATGCAGGTAAAATATCAGATTAAGTTCAGCTTTCATAGGTTAAAAATTCATTAAGCTAAAGATGTGAAAAACTTTTAGTGAAGAATAACCTATAGATGCTTGGGATCAGTTCAAACAGCAGCTAAAAACCTTTAGCCCTTGTTCTTAGAATAGAATATGATCTGGGGTAAAAAACCTCATACAAAACCCCGCAAAATCCCAAATGCACCAGACTTGTATGAAAAGTTGATTTTTTGCAGGTAGATGTCTGGAAGAGACAGGTGATCCTTATATGCTGACAAGTTGCTAACATTTCAATGCTTCAGATACAATTCCTATCAATCACATTCTATAAGAACCTTCAAAATGAAAATCAACTACAAGGTTTCAAAAGCCAAATTTACTCTGAATTTGTCCATTGATCTGTTCTCTGCTTCCATAGGAATCTCAATTAACATTTTTTAATACCTCATTATTCATGCTTTTCTCTTCTCTAAAAAAAAAAAAAAAATAGAAGAGACTGGAAGTTAACATTAGTTGGACTATGTATGACGTGTCATTTATCAAGATAAATTCTTAGTCATTTTCTTGTCAGGTTACCAATGTTCCATGCTCCATATCTGAGTTGTGTGTTCTTATAGTGAGGTACTAATGAGATTACTGTGAAAGAGGATAAAGTTGGCATCAGTCCCTGCAGCTGTGTGAGGCTGTCTATATGATTTTGGAGGCCATGTGACATGAGCTTGGATGCTTTGACTCACCACTGAAAGCAAAACACTTCATCACTAATCTGTTGGGAGGAATTAGAGATGGCTGAGCTGGACAATCTGAACAAGGGACAGTATGGATGAATTTACAGGAATCAAGTTTACTGGCATAAAAAGTGAAACTCATGTCTTAGAAGCATACAGGGAAAAGGACCTGACTTGATCAAGTTAATAAATTTCTCATGATTAATGGATATGATATGAAGATCACAACCTGTAAAGCTCTTCCAAACCTCTACAACAGCCTTTGCACATTTTGTCACACTACTCAGGTGCTTGAGCTTTGCTGGTTTCTGTATTTTACTCTACAAAATTATGAAGATTTTAACACCTGATCATGCAACATCCAGACCCTCTTCAATCACTCTGAAATTTGTAACATTTCCCAGCTTCTGATCTATGAAGTCTGTAGTATCTAGTTAAACAGTATGTCTATTAGTGTACATTATGGGTTTTATTATGTTGATGTTAAAAGTTGAACAGTGAGAACTGACAAACTAAGATTCCCACTTCATTCTGCCAACTTACCTTCAGTCTTGTTATCCTTGCCTTGAGTTTTTCTTAGCACAAATTATTGATTGTGCCCAGTCATGCTAATTTTTGTTTCTAACATTGAACAGAATATGTCCACCTTCTCTGGTCAAGCCATGAGAGAGAAATTAACCTTGGGCTCCTGACAAAGTATAATAGGACTGAATTGGGATCTAATATCATCTAAAGAAAAAACTCATGTAGTTTGTTTAAATTTCTTTACTTCTTGCCTATGTAAGAGGTAATTATGATACTATATTGTCCTACAAATTGTTTCTTGGAATCAAACTATTAATTGATATCACCATTATAAAAGCTTTGACAGAATGTTTCCATAGCTGTTTTAAGAAGGTTAAATCTTTTTAATTTCTGAAATTAACCAGTAAGTATTGATCACCAGTGCCCTTATTTTAGACAAGGACAAAAGATGTGGTTTTAGAAAATATAATACTTTATATTTAGAAAACCTTTGAGCAAAAATATAGATTTTGAACAAAATATTTGAAAATTAAAAATAATATCATTGCCTTCACATCCAGAAAAATATATTGAAAGTTTAACCTGACTACGAACCTGAGTGTACCTGGAAGACTCTGGTTTAGCTTTCATTCCTTCACTGTACATATTTATTACCATCACCTCTGTTTTTTAGACAAGAAAATCAGAAAAAGAAAGCTTGGGCTTTCTCAAAAAAGTGTTCATAAATTTTGGATAATGGAGTTGTAGGATTTCAGATTGAATTCTCAAACCAAAGTAACCATATGCTTCTTGACCACATTATAAAACAGGTCTCAGTGACTCATTTGAGAAGGTATGGAAGAAAAAGCAGTGCAATTCAAACCTTGTTATTTCCTAGTCTGTGCTGTAATGACAAGGCTGTCATTACTATGAAAACAAGGACTGTGCTCAAGGAAAGTATATAACAATGACAGAAACAGCTCTGGATGTCATTTATATGAACCTCAGGTTCAGGATGGAGAGAATTTTCTTATTACATTATGTGGGCTTCCTTCGATACTGCACTACAAATCCCACAGATATTCCTGCAGCCTTGACACACTTGATTTCAGTCACTTTTGCATTCGTGTTTAACAACTAACTCTGGGAGATGAATACTGTGTCAAAGGAAAGCTAAACCCAAGGAAATAGAAACAATAAAAATAAATCAGAATTAAATGAGAGAAGAATGTTTGAATTAAAACAATCAAAATATGAAGAGGTAGTGACAATGGAGAAGGACTAAAAAATAACATTTATTTGAAAAACTAAAACTAGAACTAGATTTCACCTTTTGATTTAGGACTGAATCAAGTAATATACTGGGAACTTTTATAATCATGGATGCACTTTTATCTCTGAAAATAATCTCATTAATTTTGTCCCTGGGACTACCTGCAAGTGGCTTCTCACAGGTATGAGAAATGGGTTCAAACTTACTAGTCCATATTATTAGATACAGAGAAAAATAAACTGGATTCTTATTTGAGATCAAATGCATGAGTCATCTTCTTGCCTGGATGTGAGCTGTCTGAGGACATGAGTTTAAGTAGCAAAACTATAAAATGTAACACTGATTACACTAATCCTCCCGAAATCCATGCAGACTTGTCTAGCATCACATATATAATGTTTCAAGTAAAACATTGAACTGTGAAAACTTCCCTGTTTAGGCTTGCCAAGCCTATAACATATTTAGGTGCATATCCTGATACCATTGATCTTTCAGAAGAAAAAAAAATCACCTTCTTGACACATCAAAAAGCAACACAGCACCAAAGCAGATGGCACTTTTGATTCTTGTGTCATGTTTATCCTGGATTTTGTAAAAGACTTAGTGACTGATAAGGAAGAAATTAAAATATATAAGAGCAGCATTTTCAGATGTGAAGTGCTTGAACTGTAGTGAAAATCTGTGATTCTCTGGTATAGACAAGTGGGCATAGAGGGTCCAGAGCCATGTGTCACTGAAGCCGGCTACCAGGGAGACCTGTTTGCATATGAGTGGCTCTGAGCATGAGGCAACTGGGACACCAGGAGATTCAGGGGCAAAATACTGGTTAAAATGGGTGTTTAAGGCCAGTTGCTGGAGAGCTCCTCTGTGTGTTTGTTGTGTCTGTGTGTATATGTGTCTATGTGTGTATCTGTGAGTGAGGGGGTCTGTACTGGCATCTACACAGGGGCTGTGGACCCAGGGGGTTTGTATGTCCAGGAGCCAGCAACTGAGGACGCTGGGATCCAGTGGCAGCTACCAGATGGACCATCTGCTGGAGTGTACCATATTGTATATATTCATATGCAGTTTCCAGTAATGGACTTTTATTCTGCTCGGCCGGAGACAGGAGTAGTATGAGGCCATTGCTGCTGTTTGTGTCTGCATGAGTGCTGTCTTTTCTGCCTGGGTTGATCCACGTGGCTGGCTGTTTGTATATATATATATGTATATATATATATATGTGTGTGTATGCATTAGGTGTATGCGTGTGTACTTACTGGAGTACATGCTCAGGCTTACTACTGGCTGGACCTGGGGGCATAGAACTGAACTCTCCTCTATCAGCTTGCTGGATGCTGCAATCCCATATGTGGTGGTGGCTCTGCTCCTCACACAGCCCTGCAGTGAGAGTGCCTGAGGTTAAGTGGAATAAATTACGACCCTGAAGTTATAAAACATAGTAGCTGACTGCAAAAATAGTCCCAAAATGCAGACATATTTGTTGTCCTCATAGTACTGTTTCAAATACAGGTTCTAAACTGTGGACACTGTCCTATTTCCATTTAAGACACATGTTGAAAGCTGGTACTATTTAAGTGCATGTCCTTATAACAACATTAATTTTAATTGAATTTCTTTATTGCCACTTGTAAAACAGGGATAATGACATTGATTCCTTTAAGAGAACTGGTCCTCGATATTTTTATTGCTACACTGGACCAAACCTTCCTCAGAAGAGCAAAAAAAAAATCAGATATAAGGCCCATCATGGCTAGTGTTGCTGCAATGATTTTCATTTAGAATCAAATAAAAGGAAGATAAAACTTGACATACCCCTTTCTCACTTGTATTTTTCACACTGTTTTGTTTTCTTACTCAGGTATGTAGGAATGAGCATATGTAGCATTTGTTCTGTAATATATTTCTCTTCTGCAGCCACACAGTAACGCAGAGGAGGGGAATTACAGTTTTTTTTCTGGACTACTTCTGAATGTTTCTTGGATCACAAAAACTCTGCAGATTACAGGTGGAGAAACATTGCTTGCAAACAGTTTGAGATCTTATGACAGAAGTAATATACAGGAGCAAAGTAGTACTACCACCAAAGAAGATAGCTGCACACATCCTGTGTGCTTTGGCTATGAATTCACACCCTGTAGGCAACAACAACCTTTCTTCTTTGGCATAAAAGCAATGATTTAGTCTTGAACAAAATACTCTTTTATAGCAGCACAAAGTACGTTTTAAAATGTATTATTAAAAATTCTATTGAATTGAACATTAACACATCTGAACACACAGAATAAACCCCTTCTGTAACAATGAGAAAATAGGTAGCATTTGCTTCAGTTCCCATTGGGGATAGCAGGAGTTTAGCCCTATATTTCAGTGGAAGCTGAGGTAGGCCAAAGCTGAAAACTTTCCAGAATTCCCTCTCAACTCTTTCTTCTTCCCATGTGAAGTCCCAAAAGAGAACAAACAAAACAAAAAGAAAGCAAGAAACCCAACAGGCTCTGAACTGCTTCCCTGCTCCCTGTCGTTCATGAAGGACTTCAGCATGGCCTCATAAATCCTGTGGTCAGAGACAAATTCCTTGAATTTCTTCCACTGTGGAATCACTAGGGAACCATTGCATGCCAACAGTCTGCTCAGGGATGATCCACACGCAGTCAATGGGGAGTTTTGTGTTTGGGAGCTGATGGTGGAACGTAGCCCACAGATTCGCCATAAACTCATTGCTTTATTGCATCAAAACAGTTTGTTATATTTAGGTACCAGCTGGAACTAATGACTAGCTCTTTGAGATCTTGGTTATCATATGAGTCATGACCTAGTGGGCTAAGTAGAGGACTAGGACAGGAATACTGAAGATCTAAGCTTCTCTCTGCACTTGGTTTTCTCTTAGGGTGAAAGAAGCAAACAAGCTTTTCAGTTGCATTGAAGAAAAAATAGTGATTGCTACTGGAAGGATGGGCTTGCGTAATGTCATTACAATCTTATGCTCACACAAGTATGCATATTGTTATCCCCTTCCCCCCCTGCTTTTTTTTTTTTTTTTTAAGTAGCAAAGTGATGTAAGGGCTTGGAAAAAACTCTAGGAGAAAATGAGAAACTTTGGGCAATCTATTTAAGACAGGAATAGACCATCACATGAAAACACTGAAAGGAACAGTAAAGTAAAAAGTATACGCATATAAAAAAATCAGTCATGAACACTCTTTTTTCTTCTCTCTGACATCAAAAGTAGAAACTGGACAGCTAAAACCCCTACATTCATGCAAAACCTTTTTTTGTTTTAAGACATGATAGCTGATTATAGAAATTGTATGCCATTTTCCTAGGAATGGAGTTCAGGCTTTGGGTCAAAAAGAAGGTAAAATACTATAAACACTCTGTAATAACAGTATAACATCACGTCATATAATATCATATACAAATCTTGCAAGAGTTGTCTAAGAGTTCCTGTGAGGAAAAGGAGTAGAATACAGTCTTTCAAGGAAGGTTCACTTCTATACAGACATTGTCTCAGAGCTACATTTGTTTAATTTTCAGTAATGTCATTTTAAACTGGCAGAGAGAGACTGGAAAAAAAAAAAAAACCAAAACAAAACAACAAACCATAATTAAAGTATACTGAAGAAGGATGGTTTTCCAGAATTCAACAACCAATGGCAGAGACCGGAACTGAGGATCAATACAAAATGGGGAATCAGAGTGACAGAGAATATGAGTAAATATATGAAACATTTTAAAATCACAAACCGGGTATTGATGGGGAATAGAAGTCAGATAAAAAAGAGAGAAGCAACAAAACAGAATGATTAAGGGAATTGACATGCTTAAAGAAAACAAGGAATTTAATAATTAAAATATCTACTGTCAAAAGAAAACAAAAGGACAAGTGAAAGAAAATAAATGAGTAAAGTAAAAGTCAAATCGAACAAAGGAACTATGATCAAATAAAAATGACAACTGACTTTGGATTTCTGAAAGTTTGACATCCGGTCTTATACTGGTTTTGTCTTCCTGTTTCTTTGTGCTTAATAACACAATCAGAGAAGTCATTTATTTAATTACAGTCTCTCTTCTTGCCTTCACTACACACGTAACTTCTATGTTTGGTAAGAATTTCCTATGGGATATCAAGCAAATCACTTAACTCTTCTCTCACCTCAGTCTCCTCATCTGAAAACGATGAATATAAATTGTCCCCTTTTCCCCCAGTAAAGCTTATTTTTAATTTTTTCTTCTATTTTCTTTTGCCACAAACCTTTTTTGAACACCTGATAATTTTTCCAACTGCACCATGAAAGCCTATGAGCCAGAGGGTCTTTGTTTTCTGTTCTCTGCATTGCTACTCATTTCTTGCATGACTCCAGGTAGGTCACTTAACCTCTGGGCGCTTCTGCTCCCCCATTCATGTGGTGGGATAACACTGACCTACCTCAGAGAGGGATGTGAGGCTAAATTAGTGTTTAGAAAGGACTGCTGAAGTACAAGGTGTAAAGTATTATTATGCTGAGTGCTTCACCAGTGAGAAACTAACCTCGTGACTGAAAATCAGTTTAATATATGAAGCACTAGCAGCTAGCATGGATTTGCTGATGAGAAGGGTGGCTGCCCTTGAGAATGGAAAAACACAGTCCCATATGGCTTTGACCACATTCACTTTGCTTACTCAAGAGCAGACAATGACAGGCAGGGGCTGGAGGGGGAAGGAGGAGGGGAGGATTTAAAGTTAATCTTGCCATGCAACTGTGTACAAGAATTGCTGTCAGTACAGAAAACTGACACAAGGTAGGGAATGAATCCAAAACACATAAGCTAAAAATGTGAACAAGGAAGAAGCTTTTCTTTTTGTTTTTATTTTTTTTTTCCTTTGTGGTTTTTTTTCTCTCTTTTGGGTGCAGTAACCTAGACCACCTCCACTGTTCCCTCCCACCCTCCTTCCGCTGGGAAAAAAAGAGAGAAACTCTTATTAACCAGTGCCTCTTTCTACTGCGTGTATGGAAATGCTTCAACGCCAAGTCACTTAACTGTAGGTTACTGCATAGCCATATAGCTCGCTGTGAATTATGTATGGCTATTCAAAGCAGATATTAGACTGCATGTGCAGTTGCCACTGTACATATTAGATCGCTCCAAAGCAAGAAACCTCTGTTGAGGTTGAAAAAAAAGTCACAGCTCAGACATATTTATGGAAAAGAAGATGTATTGAAGTAGCTGAACTAATAGATCAATGCACCAAAGTTTATGGGTACAAGTCAGCTGTCACGGGCATGGTTAAGGGAGGTATAATATTCCAGTGAAGTCCCAAGCTTAAAATAAAATAATAAAAAAAAAGATTAAAACTGCTCTGTCACTTAATTGATAGACCAAACCTGAATCAATCACTCTTGATTGCTGACCAGCTCTCACATTCACCATATGTCTCTGGATTTCTAAACGCAAAATAATCTTTTCATCACAGGAAGGTTTGAACACAGCAAAACCTTAGCACTGTCGTTTCTGTTTCTGAGTCGAAAAGAAAGGCAGATGAAGAAGCAGAGATTCTTATTCTGTTGGTGTCATTCATACAAATAACTCTCTTGAATCACTGTAGAAAGATGGGTACTTGAAAAGCATAATCTGGCCAGGAATATGGATACGTATTGTAACATGAGCACTCATTGTAAAACTTAGTGTGTCTTCTGAGCACATGTGAAATTGCTGCATGCTCTATAAACCACCCCCTCCCCCCACAAAAAGGCCATATTATGAATCATCCAGCAGCAAAATTAGTTGAACAGATCTTTTGTCTGTCCGTGTCCTCCAGCTCCCATAGCCTAATCTTAGCCTAGACTGTCTCCTCCAAGCACACACTCCCATCCTTTCTCCCCTGTTTGTTAGAAACAAGCAAGCTGGATCAGTTAGCAGTTCTGGTTTAACACAGAAATGTCCACACACACATTTTCTCTATATACACACAACTACTCATTTAAATTCATATACTTACACAAACACGCACACACATTTGTATATGTATTTGTATTTTTACGTGTGTTTCTAAGTGCAGGTAATGAGGACAGCCAAGGTGACAGCAACCTCCACTGGAGGTAAGTTGTGAGGAATAAGCAACAATGATTCAGTGGTCCAGAGGGTGGAAGAACCTCTAAAACAAGGTTTGCTGCCACAAAACTCATAAGGTGAAATCACAGATAACAGATGAGCAGATGCTTCCATTTAGCTTTTTCTTAATCTCTTGAAAATAATTTGAGAATAACTAAAATATGACTGTTAGCATCATAGTTGCCATTAAAAATGTGATTTCTGCTGAGCAGTTACTTGTGGAAGGGCATATTAATCTCCTGTGCCAAGCTATGCTCTACCTACAAGAATGTATTCAACACCCTAGCAAAGTAAATTTGATCTGCCAGTAGTAAACTCTTCCTTCTTGTCCTAACATGGACCACGCTTCACACTTCAGGTTTGATCAGATTAAACTATTACCCTGGTAAGGAATGTATGTATAGTAAATGTATATTCATTTCTTTCCTTAAAACATTCTTCTAAGAAGTGATAATTACCATACCCTTGATTCTGCTGCCTAGTATATAAATAAATAATAATCATTCTGCCGTGTAAAATACGGTATGCAGCAGGTAAACTTTAGGCAGAGGTGAAGTAGGCAGCTGCCCATGACAGGACGGCCATGACCCCTCACCCTCCCATTCATTTTCCTGGTGCCTGGGCCCCGCAGACCCATGCAGCACAACGATCCCATAAAGCCCTGGCATTTGTGCAGCAGAGGCCACTGCTGGGATGCGTGGGGTCTTCCAGTGCTGCCTACATCCCTACCCTTCTTCACAGCTTGGAGAACCTGTCCTGGCCCTATGGGGCTTCTCTTGGGCTCTTTGCTCCTGGGTCTGCCTGTGCCACCTCCCCCTCTGTGGAAAGAATAGCCTGCTTTGGTGTGGCTCCAGATTCTCCTCTGAAGGGTAGCAAAATTCAGTTTTTCAGTGGTGTTGGTAACTTTGAGACACCTCTGAACATGTATTTCCAGGGCCAAGGTCATAAGCCATACTGTTGTAAATTTCACCCAAATAAAAATATATATAATAAGCTTTTTTTTTTTTTTTTGTTCTATTTTGGGAAATGTTTACCTCCAGACCTGAGAAACTACTGTTTTTTTTGCACATGATGCTCTCCTTAATATACTTGACAAACTCTAATATACAAAAACTTCATCTGCTAATTCAAGATAATCTAGGTTTTCTCCTGGCAAAATTGAAGTAAATATAAATCACTTCCCCTGATGATGTTTACAATATTTATTCATGGACCCTTCAGTATGAAGCACTTTGATTAAACAGTTTAGCAAAAGCACAGCAAACCCACCTGCTGTATGCAGAACAAGAACTGAGCATCTCCAAGGTTGTTACGAGCTATTATATGTGTATGAAAAAGATGCTTTACACTTGCAGTTAGAGATCCAGAAAAGTGACAGCTAAACAAATATACATGAGGAAAAAAAAACAACATGGGAAATGATCTATTCTCAGCCTTTTCTGTATGCTTTACAAATGTGGAAAGTTTTTGAGATTATCTACAGTAATTAGGAGTCCCCGGTTGTGTTTACATGGTTAGCAAGTGTAAAATATGATGACCTGCTGAGGATTTGCAAACAGCTAAGTTATAATGATGGATCGTGGTGAGAGGACATGTAAGATTTCCCAGACTTCTGCTGGGAATACTTCAAAAATAAAGCACATTGTTTTCCCTTGGGGTTTATAACACCTCTTTGACTTAATCAGCTTGCCTTTTTGCTCTCAAGGAGAAATTTCTCCAATTTTACTCATCGGGAGAAATTACAATGTTCACAGTGCTATGGCAGTGATTTTTTAACTGTCTTATCTCAGGGGAGACACTGAGTTAGGGTAACAAATAACTTTCCTGTAAAATTTCATTCATTATCCTGTAAGAATAAAATGTTTGAAGAGAGTATATTATATGTATATATGTGTATGTTTTGTGTATGTTTATGTATATTTATTACACGTATATAAGTATATGCTTATGAACTACATAGATATATCTTTATAGATAGATATAAAATTCTTGCAATTTAAAGAAACAATTTAGCTTCTATATTAAAAAACTGTGAGAGATCATAACCAAACTAATAGCAATTTATTTCAAATTGTATTAAGCATGTAAAGGCATATCCTGCATTTAATTTATATTCCTATAGTGTTCGAGCAAATTATTCCCTTTCTCCATGATGGGATAATACATGCAAGCCATGTTCACTTATTTTATACAGTAACATTTGAGCAGAGCTACCACTGACTATATGTTTGCTTTTGTGGATCAGAGAAAGCAAGCAGAGGAATGAGTATTGTTTTGTTACCGCCAAACCCTGCTCAAACATGAAGAATACACCTACGCATGGTTTGAAATGTTACCATAGGGTAGGGGGAGCTTCACATGTTTCCCTGACAGAGCCACATAAATCAGAGTCAAGAGTTGAAAATGATTCAGAAGGGCTGCTTCTTAGCTTCAGGACAAGCCAGTCCCACCTTCACTAATATTTCTGTCTAGCAGTAGATGAATAATTAGAAATTAGAAACCAGGTGCAACACTTGACAATATTATTCAATCCACTGTGGCCAAGCCACCAGGCTTTTTCGGGCTTCTCATTTCAAGTGCTAGTAAGGCAGCCAGGATGTGGACTCCACTGTGATATCTATAGGCAGATATTCCTCTTCCCTCCAAGCAGCTTGAGGTGATGGACTGAAAACAAAGGGTAGGATTCACCTGGCTTTAGTTTTCTAAAATTTTAACTGTCTTCAAGCTTAAACTAATTGTTCAAGCTCCCTCTATAGTCCATAGAAAGAAATAGAGACCCAGGAGAGGCATCTATCTTATCTGAGATGAGTGTCTGAGAAAAATTCTGTTCCCCCTTTCTGGCAGGATTGGAGAGTGATCCTTCCTTAAATGAGACGGTTAATTTTCTTGTTTAAAGCTAAGTGGAACAGAACTGGGACACAATGTTTAGCATTACATTTTTGATTTACCATGACTAAATCTCTTGAGAGTATCCAGAGCATTAGATTATCCTTTGCGTTTTTGTCACATCTTTCTTTCACCCCTTGGCCAATTTAGAGCTGTAATCTTACAGGAGTTGTTCTTCTTAGTCTTCTACCCCTTCCTAGGAACAAATTTGTCTTTCCCTCTTCCAGCCAGCTGAGGTGAAACATTACTCTGACCTTACTTTTTCCATGCTAGGACATCGCTTTTTCTTGAGAAAGCTGTACATCATGTGCTACTGAACATTTCTGGTCCTGAGTTTATTTTTCACTCTAATGACTGAGTTTCAGTTCACTTTAATTTGTGGTTGTATATGATGATTGAGGTTCTTCTGTTTTACAAGTGGTTAAACTTTTTTTCTGCTTGTATTGATTACAACTGTAGATTAAGACGTTATGTTTTTTTTTGTTTTTTTTTTTTTTTTTTTTTTTTTTTAACTATTCCAGTATTATGACAGGCAGGTAAAGAGATGAGGTAATATTAGATCCAAAGCACTATTATTTTTTGCATTTTTTTCCCCACAGCTTTCCTAATATTTTCTTATGTCTGCTCATGAGGGAAAATATTATAAGCTTGATTTTTTTAAGTGGTACTTAACGCTTCTGCAACTTCAGGTGTGCCGAAATATCACATACCACTTTTCATCAGGAACTTGCAGATTAACAAATATTGATGAGCTTCTGAAATTCCTATGAGACTAGTACATGGTTCTTCAATTTTAAGCTTTCTGAAGTAGATTACTTAATGTTTATGACTTGTGTCTATGTCAAAAATTTCAGAATATTTTCTTATTCACTACCACTACAAACATATACTGCATACTTAAGATCTGATTGCATCTTAGTGGGGAGATTGCTAATGTTTCATAAACTGCATTCATATTTTAACTATCTCTTTCATTGTGAAGTGAGCCACTGCTTTTAACTTTGTGCAAGGTTCTCTCTTTGATGTTCTTTTCTTATTTTGCATAGGTTTGTTTTTCAGTACTTAATATCTGCCACTGAACACTATGTCATTGTCTGTCAGTTGCATTATTTTCTTCCTATTCCAATGACATATTTTTGATTTTACAGGCTTTCCATCCACTAAACGGTGTGCAGGTGGGGGCATCTTCAAGGCTAAGAGTAAAGAACAAGGTGCAAACTCTTTTTCACATTTGTTATCCAAATGTGCACTTTGGAAATTTGCATACATGTTATAAGGAGTGAGTCCCCATTAATTAATTTAATAAACTCAGCTTTGGTTCCAAATAGAATCACTCTTGAAAAAACAAAACGAAACAAACAAACCAAAATGCTCTTCAACAGCAGAGAAATCAGTAGCTACAGAAAATACTGTATCTACTATTAAGATGTCAACATCTATCACATGATCATCAGTCACTGCCTGATGTATGCAAAAGAAACATCTATTTTTAGAAGAAAATCTTTAATCTGTTCCAACAGACATTTAGACCTCTATGAAAAGTTAAACAATAATTAGCACCTTCTCGGTATCTAATCTGTTAAATCAAACTAGACGAAGAATATTTGTTTTAGCATATTTTCTATCAAACACTTCTATGTATGTAAACAAAGTATTACACTCCTATGGACTGAGCCACTTTGGAAATCCTAAACAGAAGCAGAATCAGTTCATGGAAAGCCATATGGTCTCCTTATGATCTTCCATTAAACTAAGTAACAGATTTACAGCCACAGCTACAACAACAACAGCAAAAAAATGTAAAACTCCGTTAAATAACTTTGAAGTTATACCTGCTTTAAGAGTCTTACTTTTAAACAGTAACAGAAGTGCTGTGGAATAGAATACTATTTAGTGTGCATTTTTCAATTGCCATCATACAGTTACTACTGAATGGCTATCAAGCCAAGAAAAAAAATCAGATTATCAGTTAGCAGTACATAGCTATAACAGGTCAAACTTTTAAAATATCTCAGTGTCATTTCATTTATTCTCAGTTCTTTAAAATGTCTGGAAGATGGAAAGAAAGTTGCTAAAAGTCACACCTACATGGCACATGAGCCAAAATAGGGGAGCTGGTTCATGTAGTCCAAAAATTTCTGCACTTTTTTCCCTTTAACTCAGAGTTCAGTGCAGTGAGATGCTTGGGTAAAAGCTATCTCCCTGGTAGACACCAAGTTTTCACGTGAAGAAATACCAGAGCTAGAGAGGCCAGAATTTTCACTAGCATTTTGTTGTGCTAGTTAACTGTCCATGCTATTAAAAATGGTGGCCAGTTTTTAATTTGCATTCATATGGCTCCAGTTACCAGCCACAAGTTCATCTTATGCCATTTTCTAGTGCATTTCAGAACCCTGAGATCCCATTATTTTGGAGATGTTCTGTAAATGGGTTGCTTTAGGAGATGAATTCCTCCAGTTTTCCCTGGAAAGCATTATTTCAAAAATTCAAATGTTTTCTGGGCCTTTCCTGCATTCCTCTTAAAGAGTTAGATGTGGACAATGTTAACTTCTGTAGTAGTCAAATATCAGTCTTGCCATTGCCTTATTAAGAAGTGTAAACGCCATACTTGTCATTAACACTTCCCTGTTTATGAATCCACTGATTGCATTAGCTCTTTTTACCACCACATTGCACTGGGAGCATGATATTTGTTGTTATATACAATTAAACATGAATATTTCTTGGGGTCACCATGTTAATGACGTAGCCCTGTATATACATCCCTACATGCCTTGTTCGTAGAACCACAACTTTGTACTTCCTGATATTAAGATGTGGTCTGTTTGAATAAGGCACAGTTTGCTATGCAATTCAGTTCAGCTGGTATGACTGACATCTTCATCATTATCTACCACTTTGCCAATCTTTGTGTCACCTGCCAATTTTATCAGCAGTAATTTTATACTTACTTCTCAACCCCTGATGAAAATATTGAATAGTACTGGGGGAAGTACTGATGTCTGAAGCATCCTGTTAAAACCACTCCCTTCAAAATGACAATCTCATTAACAGCCACCTTTAGAGACCCACCAGTTTCCCAGTTGCTAATCCTTACAAGTATTACTAATGTTTAGTTATAAAGTTCAGCCACAATATCATATGCATCTAAACTAAAAACCTTATAAAAGTCTACATTTATTTTTATAAGGTAAGATGTAATTTTTTTTAAGTTGGGTTTGTTTGATAGTCTTTATTTCCTATAAAGCCATTCATATCTATTAAATCCTTATTAAATCCCACATAAATTTTAACAGCATTTTACCTGAGATGATGTTAAACTAATATGTTACTATGCTATATATAGCTTATACCAAACTATACATATGTCAAATAAGGCTGAACTAGAAGACTTGGTAAGAAAATAATCTTTATTTGATACGTAGTCATGAATGTATCTCTGGAACTAGAGGGGCCATTTGTGTTTTTAGTTAGATAGAAAATGTACTCAGTGCTTATGCTTAATTTACTCCATCAGAGATGATTCAATGAAGTCAAAAGTGACTTAGAAAGTGCATCGTTCCTTCAGCCCATAGACTTCAGGAAGAACACAGCATGATTAGCTCTTTTCAGTGTCCTAATCTAACCCCTTCAGTCTCTACAAGAACTTTAAGAAGGTTGAAACCACCACCACCAACCAAAACCAACCAATCAAAAAACAAGCACAACCACACATACATACAACAAATGAGCAAAAATGCCCAAACATCATAATGAGAGGGAAACTTTTGAGAACTGCAAAATTTGCACCTGCAAGATTTTATCTTCTTTTAAAAACTACACATTGGAGGATATAGATTGCTTCCAAGATTCTTCCTTCCAAGATCTGCAATCATTGTGTAGCCTTCAAATATGTTATATTGAAACTTTCTTCCTTAAGAATTTTTCCTGTGCTATAGATGGATGATCTTCAAGATTGCATCATTCCTGGTAATTCCTTCTTTCTGTTACTTTATACTTGACAATAGTCAACAAAACTCTGTAGAGGTTTTTAATTGTGTGCTCTGAAAATTTCACAGGCAAAGTGCCAGCCACTTAATTGTGCTAATTATTATTCACGCAATAACGCCTATTAGTCTGCACTTTTTTTAAAGGGGTTCAATCAGCATTCAGATCTTGCTTGCTTGGCAGAATGTCATTATAGCGGCTTTCAAAATCTGGCAATAAGCCTAAGAAGAGTCCATTTTTGCCACTGGGACTGCCTAATCCAGACATCATTATCGATCAAACTGACACGTGCCTGCCAAAATGGTTACAAGAAAAATAGGAATCTACATAGCTCCAGTATCACCAGCCGAAGTCTGCAAAATAATAGAGACCAAAAGATGAAATCATATTTACAGGAGGAATCAGAACATATAACCACAAGCAGAAGGGCAGAGTTCCAGAATTGTATTTAGCTAGCGAAGCTGTCTTTAAAGGGAAGACCACTAGAAGAATCAAAGGCAAGTAAGACCCCTAGAAGAATCAGTGTGCTTAACTCAAGTTCTAGGTCTGGTACAGAGAGTAACATATCAGATTATCAAGCCTAAACTTCTCCTACCCTTTGGTAAGACATATACAGATCCACTTCAGATTAATTTGCCTGCAGAGTGAAAGTACAGTTGCAAAAGTAACTGGAAGCATCAGGCTTCCCAAAAGCTATGTGATGCTTCAACACTGAGAATTGCAGAAAGAACATAGGGACCATTAAAAATTCTCTACATCATGGTTTTCAGTGACCAAAATGGAGTTTCCCCTGCATGAGAGAGTCAACTTGATACATAAAACACAGGGGTATTTAGAAAATCCACAGGCCATTTTTTTGTGTTGCTGAGTAAGCGATTCCATGTGACCATTTGTTAATATGAAGGACATGATATTAGATTTGCTAGTTAGCATATGATGTATGGCAGAACGTGGCTCAAAGCAAGACAAAATAGTAAGATAGGCGTGTGTCAAATCTCCACTGTTCTGGCTTGTCCTTTATATAGCAATATATGTTCTCTGGCCATGCAGATCAGCCAGAATTGCCTCCTACTTTCCCAAACCGTGGCTGTGACAGTTTCTCTAATTCCAGAGTAACCATAATGATGCAGACCTAGATTTTCAAAAAACTTTTAGTGCCTCACATTATGAACAAAAAATAGTCTTGCAGACAGGCAGCACTGGTTTCTGAATATGGACCTTCACAGAACAGATACTTTTTATGCTTTCATTATTAAGCTCACTGTTTAACATCGAGAAAGTCCACTTTTTTTGCTCACATTCCTTGAAACTCTTGTGCTCAAGTCTCGACATATATCCATTAGGGAAGTTTTACTGACCGATGCACTGAACTGACTATCCAACAGTTACACAACAGAAGGAATGAAGTCAATAGAAAATTGAATTTCTCTCCCTATATGAATTTAAGAGTCAGGTATTAGTGAAATGTTCACTGATCTTAAGAAGCATTCATAAAAAAAGCAGCACTGAAAGAGAGAGAGCATAGAACTGACCACAATCTGAAGGGTATAATGGAGAGGAAGAAAAGATTTATTTACTTTTTGTGGAAGACTGTGAAAAAAGTAGACAAAAGAGAGTGGGCAATATATAGAGAAAAATATTTTAGCTTGAAAAGAAATTTCTTGAATACCAATCTAAACCAGAGAGAAGTTGGAAACTTCTGACCACTGAAAAGTTCCAGAGATTTCTTCCAACTCTGAAGCATTCTAATTTTCACTTCCCCTACCATTACAAAAAAGAATTCACCTGTCATAAATGCTGTCTTTTAAAATTATAGGTCAAAAGTTGTTTGCATCCAAATTAATTTTGCAAATCTTAGATCAGTTCAGTGATTTTCCTTTTCTGATACAGAATCAACTTTGCACAAACAGGAGAGTGACAAGAATGCTGAAGCAGAGCAAGATTTTACTTATGAGGATTTTTTCATTGTAAAATACTGACACATTGAACTAAATGATGATTGGGGCTTATTGAGTTCAACAAAACTTTGACTGGGAAAGGTTCTCAAGTCTAAAATGAAATTTCTGATTATAACTAGAGAAAGACAAAGACAGAAAATACTTCTTACTGCAGAATAGCTAAAAAGTAATGCCTATTGTCTGAAGTATGAGTTTATGTAGAGAATCTCTCTCTTTTGCTGCATGTGTTTCTTTTTGCAGAGATATGAGGGAATAAAGAGTAATGATGGAGACAGACACACAAGAATTAGATAGTTTGGAGGTGAAACTACAGGTTTTTGAGTAGAAACTACAGGTTTCCAAATCATGCTTGTACCCAGATGATGAGACTTTGGGTTGGGGCAGTTACTGGCAGATATCTCTTCTCCCTGTGTACCAGAGCAGAAACAAAGTGTTGAAGCCATGACAATTTCCACAAGTTGGAAAAGTCATTTTCCAGTTACACTTGAAGTAAATGTGTTCCTGTTTGCTTTCAGTTTCCTAGAACTAGCCTTATCTGTTGATGTCTTTAGTCTTCTCACACTGCTGGTGCATATTAAGCACTAGTATGCTTTGCCCCACTTCTTAGGGGGCCATCAAGCCTCATGTTCCCTCACATGGTGTCAGTTGTTACCAGCTTTCCCTCATCCTTTTGAGATTACTTTGCCATTTGCGCTTTACTCACAGTTTGGTTTCCTGATGTGAACTACTTCAACTTTACTAGAAATCAAGTTAAATCAAAGAAAAGAGGGAAAGACTGGAAACATAATTAAAGAGGAAGGAAGGCTAAGGTAGAAGAAAGATTTGTGGTAGAGAAAAGTGATGAATTAAGAAAAACTCTGGAGAAAGAGTCTGTTCTTCTCAGCACTCAGAATGTTCTCTCTGCTGCAAAGTTGCAAAAATAATATGGAAATAAGCATGTCATCTAAAAAGGTATGTCATTTCAAATAATAAAGTGTGTTTTCAATGAATCATGTTACATCCAACTGACACAGTGACACAACTAACCACTGACAACAAGGGAAGAGTCCTACTTTGAGGGTTTTTCCAGTGCTGGCATTGAGATAGCCTGTGATGTTCACCTACGGTTCTAAATAGTGTGACAAAATGTCATATAAGCTCTCCAAGTATCAAGGTGATGAAACTTAGTTCACCTCTGTTAGTAGTCACATGAAAATTCCATTGTTGTAGTGACGCCCAGTGCCAATTATGCTTTTTCCCACTTGCACAGTACATGTCACCAAGGCTATGAGTGTAGTGTCAAGAGTGGGCTTCACACTATGTACGAGACGGAAAGGTTTACAATCCACCAAGTAGAGTTGATAAGATACAAAATTAAAGGAGGAAATAGCTGCTTATGTGCTATTCTCATAGAACATATTGAAGTCCCAGAAAGGATCTTGCACCATTTCGGAAGCAAAAGGAAAGACAGTATCACCAGGCTCACTACACGGAAGAAATTAAGTTCATGGCACTGGAGAAATAGGCCTGTTGAAATGAAGATTCTTGTGCAAAGAGGTTCCTTTTCTTCCAGTTTGTCCCAGTAAACGTTGCCTTCTTAGCTGCAGAACCATATGTATAGCTCTTCATCATTTTGCTTTGTAGATGCCAGGTTATCATATTTATAGGCTTTCGAAAAATTGTACCCAGTACAAGTAAGTCCCCCTGATTTTCAATGAGACAAAGAATCTGATAACTGATTTAAAAAATCAGATCTTGTTTTCTATTCTGTGTACAACTTTTGGAAAATGTACTTGAGTCTCAATGCATGTAGATGAAATTTATACTCGTAAGTACCTAAGTCACTTTGGAAAATGGAAATTCAGTGCATCTGGAAATATTACTTATGGTGTATTCATGGCCTTTTATTTCGTACTTAATCATCCTCGGTGTTTAAAAGAGAATCTATTTTAAACATTATCTATTTCAAGTAATCTCAAAAACTATGCAGAAAGTCTG
Source organism: Streptopelia turtur (assembly GCA_901699155.2). Taxonomy (NCBI): domain Eukaryota; kingdom Metazoa; phylum Chordata; class Aves; order Columbiformes; family Columbidae; genus Streptopelia; species Streptopelia turtur. The sequence goes on along the minus strand of CABFKC020000237.1, from coordinate 1,374 downwards.
TGAGTGTTCCTCTCACTGGGTGTCCTTGCCTTTTTTCTCTCCTTTGTATTATTACAGCACACCCATTGCACCTTCTCCTAAATTAGATCATCCATATCCCAGAGATCACACCATGTATCCGTGGGAATTTATACAGTGATTAGAACAATGGGACCCTGATTCTGAATAGTACCTTTGGGATTTCCTGTGATATCCATTATATACAATAACAATCCTGCCCATGAACAGCATTATCTTCCAAGCCACTCAGCTCCAATTGAATGATACCTAAAATTCCTCACCTCATTTTCATTGGCCATGAGAGAAGAAAAGAATAAACAAATAGAATATGACCTTTATGAGTAAAACATCTAAGCATAAAAAGATTAATCGACCCCCGTCAGCCAGTCATTAAATCAAATAAGAGCTTTTCTTGTACTTTTAAAGCTCAGATTTACAGTCAGGCAAATTGTGTAAAAAGGCTAGTAATACAGTGACGCCCGGTGCCACTGGGCTTTAGAAAGCTGACAGTTGCTGTAAAATAGTCATTAAACAACCTCTAGAAGAGACTCATCAGCAGATGCCCCCAGGTGAAGGAGAGAGAAAGCTGAGAGAATGAAGGAGAATCTAACATCTTAGCATGACTGAATTAAACAGAGCATATTATGCTGATTTTCAGAGTCAGCCCAGTAATTTAATTTTCATAGCAGTTCCTTTGATTGTAGCAACCATTTTATGAAACATTAATAAAACTTCTTTTTTATATAGCACACATCCCTTTTCCATTTCATTAAGAAAAAAAAAGAGGCAGGATGTACAAATTTGCTGACCATTAGCTCTGTAAATGACAAAAACAAATGAAAGATTATTTTTAATGCAGTACCACTGTGGTGGGTAGACTATATTTGGCCTCACAATAATTTCAGCACAAATTGGAAGAGACAAACAAACTGTACATGGATTTGCCATATTGTACTGCAATGTCATATCATAAATCAGAATAGGCTACTATGTGTGTACACATATACAGTTTTTATATGTAATTATAGTTAGTAACGATATATGTTTCATTGGAATTGGTTCTTCTCCTGCTTTTACTGATATAAATTACAGAATTAATTGGAATTAATATCAATATAGAACTGGTATAAACAAATAGAAGAGAGAATAACTGTAGTTAACTACTTGGGGTAGCAGAATGGATACATGCATACAACTATATGACTGTAGTCAGCTACCATTAACATTAGCCCCTTTATATATAAGAATCAGGTGAAAAATTCAAAGATTTTGAAAATTTCCAGCAGAAGTTTATTCTGCAAGTATAAAAGAACTTTCAAGAACATGGGGGAGAAAAAATAATCTTTCTTTCTTTCTTTCTTTCTTTCTTTTTTT
>CABFKC020000236.1:0-25904 GCA_901699155.2 Streptopelia turtur | reverse complement strand
CTCTTCTTTCTTCTCTTTCTTTTCTTTATTTTCTTTCTTTCTTTTTTCCTAGAGTAGTCAGATTCATGCCAGCCTGCCATGGGTTTGCTGCACATTCATTTCTTGAATATCTGTCCTGCCTGGACTTGAGTGCACCAGGTCTTCTAAGCCTCCAAAACCAAGCACAAACATATTGATGCAGAGGCTAATCCTTCAAATCCTCAGGCTGTATCTTTAAGTGGAGTGGAGTGTGCAATATTGTTTCTTTGCAGGTTGGAAACTTCTGTGTCCTTACAGGTGAAGCTCTGCACACTGCACTAATGCATGCCTATGGGTGCTCAGGAAATTACTTTTTTCTTTCTGGATTGAGTGAAGTATCTGTGTCCCTGATAGTATTATTTTTCACCTTGGATTTTTCCTCATTTATTTGAACACATACATTTTACATTAATGAAGGACAATTGTTACACAGGTAGATATCTTTATTATTTTAAGAAAATAATTTTTGGGAATTACAGATTATGCAACAAAATCTAAAAAAAAAAAAAAAAATTTAAGAAAGAACACAAAATTCAGAATACATGGAATTTAAAACAATGTCTTAGTAACAGTTTCTATAAATGAGGGAAGTTAAGTTATAGGTATTGCACCATGAAGCCAAATTAAAGAATATGCAAGGATATTTAACAGCCTACAGATATAGGTAAGTCTCTATGTCTCTATTTGGCTTTTTGTTAGTGTCTGCATAGGTATCTTTGGGAATAAATGATAACTATGTTCCTTAGTACATTAGAAATTTCTGTAGGCATTCACCTACATGATTAGGCAATCAGGAATCACTACTAAACCTTCTTTTTTTTTTTTTTTTTTTTTTTTTAATCCATATTTAATGATAGCTAGAAATCAGCCTCAATGACAAGGACCTCAACCAGTGACACGGTTCAGCTAGATCAGATCAATTACATTTCAGTGAAGCCAGGATATTGTTTTCAAAAGCCCCATGGTTCTATTTTTAAGTAATTTTTGGACTTGGAAGTTCAAATCCCATTGAAATGCACTGCAGCTCCTATTCATTTCAGGAAAGTTTGCTTGATAAGGTTCTAAAGCCCAAATCATCAGAGACACCTAAGTGCCAAACTCTCACAGGTTTCAGTGGGAGATTGCTAGGCACTCAAATGCTTTTAAGCAGTGTGGTACATATTTCTTTGCTGAAAACGGAATTGAGACTGCTTTGAAAATGTACATAGGTCTCAACAAGAAAGTTCCCCGAAGCAGTGTGAAAAGAAATATTAGGAGAAACAAGCCACTCTTCTGAAAATAAGTAACTTAGCACTGGCTGCCACATATATAAAGAGATTTTTTTTTTATGCCTTTGCTGTAATATGAAGTCTTCTGTCCTACTTGAGCTGTGTCAGATAATTGCACTTGCAGCTCAGCACGGAATGTATTTCTATATTCTATAAACAACAGAGCAAAGGAAAATATTTTATATCATTTACATTAGTGACTGAAATAGCTAAAATCCCTTAGTGAGAAAGAGGTGGAGTTTTTTATCATGTACTGGGCCTGCCTGTAATGGATTTTCTTCATACCACCTCATATGGTGCTCTGTCCTGCACTTGTGACCAGGGTGGCCAGTGCTGACCTGTTTTAGCTATTGCTGAACAGTGCCTGCTGAGTGTTAAGTCCTTCTCTGTTTCTCAGTCTTCCTCTCCCAAGCAAGTTGGCTGAGGGTCGACAAGAGGCTGTGAGGTGACACAGTTGGGACAGCTGACCGCAACTGACCAAAGGGGTATCCCATATAACTTCAAGCTCAGCTATAAAACTGGGAGGAAATTTTCCAGTGTCACTTTTACAGGGGGACTGACTGCACATCAGTCACCTCGTGGTGATTGTTCTTGCATTGCTTGGTTTTTGTTCTGTTTCCAGATTTCCCCTCTGCCTATTAAACTATCTCAATACACAATTTTTCTTACTTTTGCCCTTCTGATCCCCTCTACCCCCGAAGGGAGTGAGTGAGCAGCTACATGGGGCTGAGCTGCTTGCTGGGTTTTACCCACAAGAAATCAGCTCAGACTTTTAGGTTCAAAAATTTAACCTTACAAACAGTATTTCAGCATGGCTGCCATAGCTAACATCATGACTTATTGTAACTTGCACTGTAAAATCACATCACAGAATCACCTGACACATCTTGTGTGGACAGCAGCCTTCACTTTCAAAAAGTCTGAGGGCTAGGGAACTTCTCTAATTTAACTGCCATCTTCTTTTTACAAAAACCTCATCCATACTATTCCAGAGAGCGGGGGAGAGACTTTGTCATTCTCAGACAACTCAGTTCAGCAGTATTTCACAGGAAATTATTTCCTATCCTTTCCAAAATGACAGGAAATAAATGAAAGGGACAAAACAGATGTGCTAGTAAAGAGTGTTGTTTCATTTTGTTTTTAAAGGCTAGGCCCTTCATGGGAATGTCCTCTTCTTCCTCCTATTTAACAACACCATCTGTTTTGTCATATCCCTGTTGCTGGAGTTTCAAAAAGATGCAAGTGGCTTTAGAACAGCCAACAGAGCTATTAACCAGAAATAAAAGAAATCACATTGTTAAAAACTAGCATATGACGTCTTAAAATGTGCTCTCTGAGCAAATGTAGCCTAACCATCACAGCAGTCTCATGAAGCACACATTTAAGCTCTCATATAAATGATTATTTGAACATAATGAAACATTTCTGATGGGAAACTATTTGTTTGCAGAGGAAATACCACAAGTTTTTCTTGCTTCAGTGTATTAACCTACTGCCAAGTGTCTCCCACCAAGCTAGAATGGCTCAGACAGATAAAAGGTTAACAGGGTCTTTCAGTTTGATCTCAGGCCACCTACTTAGAAACAAGTGCTGATATAGGCACCTACCCACTATGATCTAACTTTCCTTTCTGCAGATAAACTAAGACTGTGAATGTCTTTCATGGTGGTTCATGCTGGTTGGGGAAAGAAAAAAAAATTAAATAAAACCCAAAACAACAACAAAACAGGAATCCTCAGATAAAACAAAACCAAACTTGCCAACAATCATCAGCTAAGACATTTTTGTAGCGATCACACTTGGTCAGATTTGAATTAGACAAAAAACTCTAAAATCCCGTAATCACTCCTTAGATTATATTCACCATCCCAACGCAGATTTAAAACATTAATAACTCCTGACTGAGGTAAATTTGAAATCAGTAAACAAATGTTAGACATTACAGCTATGATTAATTTAGATTTTATTTTGTGAGATCTGGAGATGAAATGTTTCTCATTAATACATGTAAGACTCCTTTATCACATATATGTTCTGCTGAGAAATGTATTTCTAATTTGTAAAATAAGTCAGCTCGAGAGATGTCCATAATTGTGTGCATTGGAAAGAAGAGCAATTAAACTGACTAATGATACTCATAATTATGTATTTTGGAAAATTAATGGTATTATTTAACTTTTCATAGTTTATAGGTCATAGTCATTAAAATGTAACAAGCAACTAAAGTTGGATATATTTCAATCCATTAAGGATCTTCACATCAGTACATTACTATTGGTACTAAAATGTTCCAAATTCTCACACTACTTTAAAGTAATTTGAAATAGAAAGCAGTAAATAGGTATCTAAATTCAATTAAATCATTAACGTCTACTACATGCAAGAATACAGTAATTTAAGCATAATGTTCTGTGTTTTCTTCCCTGAATAGCCCATGTGTTGATCTCCGAAGATATGTAAATTATTGTTTTCATCTGGTTTATTGCCATAAAGGACTGCTTGAGAGTTCAGTTTATTAGAGAAGGTGTGAATAAAAATATGGCAGTTTACTGGAAATCCTCTATGAAAAAGTGTGAGTCTGTAGCTTACTCCTGTTTCAGCATCCAGGCAGCCACACATGCACAGATGCAATGCAAATGCTGGAAAAGCAGGGTGTGGTTAGAGACACCACTTCAATCTCTTTCTATAGTGACAAACTATAGTGGGGAGAAAAAAAAAAAAAAGTGGCTAGGGCATCTTGAAAAGTCCTGCATGTTATTGCTCATGCCAGCATCCTGTATCTGGGCTGTAGTACCAAACGCCAGGGTCCACTCTGCAAGTGTCCTAGTTAGTACTAACAGCTTTCCAATTGCGTCATTCCTTTCTCATTTAATTTGGCAATTTAAAATCCTGTTGGTTAACCAAAATGGATCAAAAGCTAATATATTATATGAAAATAGAGCCTGGCAACCAGAAACACTGGTTTCTAGGAGTTTTCTTTTTTATAATCTTGGGTTCTTTTTTTTGCTGAGATCCATAGGAAAATATTAAAAATTTATTTTGGATGTATTTACACCAAGAATGTTGGCAATTCTAATTTTAACTTTTAAGAAGTACAGAACACTCAAATTTCAATTATTCAAATAACAACTGGTATATGGTTGGTAAATAAAATTGCATTGGTAAATACAAATTAAAAGAAAAAAAAAATAAACTCCGTGTAGCTGGCCAATAATTATGTTTTTTGTTTTTTTCATTATTATTTTAAAATTGGTTGTTTTGGCAAATAATGAAATTTGGTTTTGTGTTCCAGCCCTGGTATGAGCTGGAACAGTCCTAAGGATGTTACGACACTGAGAAGTGAGGCATAGCTGAGAACTGGAACTTTGCTATCTATGTTACTCTTCACAACTGCTGCTGAAAGACAGTACTTCTCTGCCAAGGGAGGTCAGTACTAGCCAAAAGACTGCATAAGACAAGTAAAGTTTCTCCAGGATATCCAGAAAGTTTGCCATATCAAGATGGGGGCAAAATGCTTATAATTTAATTCCTTGTCTGAGCTAGCTCCGAGATGAGAAAAACTTATGTCTCCTGTGAAGAGTATTTATTTATATAATGGTGCAGGGTGGTATGTTACCATTCTTTTTCATATATCCTGTACTGTCTTAGACATTATTATCTAAAGAACAGGCAACGTAAATATAGCCAGGAAAATGACACGCTGTCCTTGTTGGGTCCCTGCAAAAGATGCACCCTCTTTCACAGCAATTCAATCTGCCGCAAAAGGGCAGCTGAATTCTTCTGCCTTTGCCAAAATGGGATTTTTTGGAAGAAAGTGAGGCATTCATGTGAAAATTAAGATAATGAAAGAAGTTAAAGCAGCTTGGGCTTTTGTCAGCCTCTATGTGTCCATATGGATATGCCTTTTCTGAGTCTTATTATCTGCATCTATACTCTGACAGGTAAATGTCGCAAACTCTAAGCTCTGGTCACTTGACCTAGGAGATATGGACAGGGCAGGATCACAAGTCCTTCCTCAGCCACTCAACAAGTTTTGTCAGAAAGAATCAAAGCACATGAAGGGACATATGTCATGGATACGAGAAAAGGAAAATGAGAGCACAGATATTCACAAAAGGAAAGCAGAGTTCAAATTCATCTAGCTGGACTTGCTTTGAGCAAGAGCTAGGGCCAAATGAGGTGCAGTAGTCCTTTCCACCTTAAACTATCCTGTGGTACTCTGGCTAGTAAGCTGAGGAGTCAAATCCTGTTGGGAAGATGACTGAACAGATTATAATGGACTGTCTTGGTCGTGAGAACAAGAGTAGAGAGAAAAGGTACTTAAGCAAACCTACATACACATTAGTTTTGAACTAAAATCTTTACATCATTCCAAAAACAGCATTACCAAGATTTGTGTGGCACCCAACAGCACAACTGTCATATTCATCTCTATCTTAGGCAGGTAGCTGTATCGAATTACCCTGATACTGTGCAATTAGTGCAATATCAATAATTTTTCTGGGCCTTCCTTCCTTCCTTTCCTTCTTTCTTTTTTTTTTTTCTTTCTTTCTTTTTCCAAATAAGGTGTGATTCAAAAAGCATGCTCATAGAAATATAGTATTGGAGCATATTGTTACTGTTTAAGAGCAGAAGTCTGAAACAGATGAACTTTGTGTCAACTGCTCCTCCCAGAAGGCTGTTCTAGAACTCCATTCTGCCAATGTCTGAAATCCTCAGTTTAGCACAGAAGGAAAATCTTCCAAAACATTTTCACAGGCAGTTGCTGCAATGCATCTGGGAAGTCTCTTGGGATGTGATGCATTTGTGTTCAAAACTCGCATGTACTAGCTCCAGAGCAGGGATGCAAACTCATGTCTCTGGCTCAGTGGTTTGAGCAGGAGAAAGTCAGATGACGTATCTCTGGTGCAATTTCATACAAAAGGAAGAGGGGGGCGGGGAAAGCCTAAGGGAGGGGTCGGCAACATGGAGTAATCCGTATCCTGCCTTGAAAGAGGTAGGGCATGAATTCAGCCTGAGTCTGCGTTATCCCAGATGTGTGGATCCTTCTCAACCCAGTTGTCAGTATCTGATGTCTTGAAGCAAACTTCACTACAGATGGAAAGAAAAAAGGCAGCACTTTGAAGACTTCTTGCTGAAAAAAAAATTCTCTAACTACTTTTAAACATGATAGGAGCTTTCAAAGGCCTTTCATCTCTTCTCTGACTCATTTTTGGCCTTGAATAAAGTATTCCAATCTTTCTGTCTCTTTTCCTTCAGCTGTTAAACTGTACCAGTAAGCCCCCCTGGCTTCTGATACTTGCAGTGAAAATTAGGTTCACCTGTTCAAGCATATAGAGCTGTGCAGGGTAACCAAGCTGAGCTTAAGTCTTTTTATGGCAGCTGGGTTGAGCATAGTCACAGCAGAAGGTGTTGAGCTGCATTTATGTTACAAGCAGGAAGGTGAGAGGAGGGAGGCAGGGAATAGAGAAAGCATTTTGTGTATCTCACTGTGAGCACTCACTGGAAGAAGCTTCTGCTAATACGCATCCTATATGGAGATTTTTTCTCTGATTGGTGCTACCTGCTAGAGAAGAACAATCCAGAGACCTGGCAAGCCTGCCTTCCCTCTTGCCAAATCGACCCTCTTCCACTGAAGCACCAGTTCTCACTACTGTCCACTGTAGTCACTTTCTGCCTTGTGACAGGTGCAGTGTCAATGATATAAACAACCGATCATTAATATATGCTCTATTAAATGTACACTGTATTAAACATATCATAAACAGATGCATGTTTTAAACAACTGTATGTTCTTACAAAATATTTAAGAAATACCTAGAGCCATATAGCATAGCTGATTGGCTTAAAGACTTTTAAAGTACTGTTTTGCCTGATTATTCTTTCATGTTTTTCCTCTCTGGTAGACCTGAGACACTGTTCAAAAGGAGAAAAAAAGACAAAACCTTTTTTTGTATGAAGCAGCTGTAGGAAGTATGCTTCTGGGACTTCCCAGAAACCCTGAAGAAGGAGCTTTCAGATAATCAGATAACAATTAACAAGTACCTAGTGCAAACCATCAGGGCTTTCTACCTGTCCCTCCCCCTCACACACAGCACACACAGTGATCTTGCTGGAGAGCAGACTTTTTAAATATTTCATGGAATAAATAATAGCTTTTTCAGCAGGCTGTCACCTCAGAAGGTAAGGGAATTAACTCTGTTCTCACTTCTTAACAGTCTTCTTATTTTCTTCTCCACAGCAATAGTGCTACCAGTTGCAGCTTTCATCATACCCCCTTGTCCCCTTCATACTGCCTCTTTAGTGACAAATATTTCATGACTTTTTTTTTTTTTTTTCTGAGGGCAGAGGGGAATGGATTTCAAAAGCAGATTGAAAACTAAGGCACAGAAAGTTCATGTTATCAGCTCCATTTCACATAGGATGTAACTAATGATGGTTCATTTTTTTAATTGTTTGCATGTGTTGCATTTCTCAAAAATTGCTGCATGTTGGTTTTTTTTTAATGAGTCACTATCACCTCCGTACAAACATAGATAGGTACATACACTTATCTTGCTTTTCAAGGGAGAGGTTGTTTCTGTTGCTTCTTTGAATCATGTCCAGCATATTTGTGTTTTACTATAATCCATGGGGCAAAAATAGTGGCAGGGAACAAATGCCTTTGGATCTTCAGTAGTACTCTAAATCACACACGACCATTCTCCTGTACATCCCTTGCACATCACTGTTTCAGATTCTTATACAAATGTACAAGTCTCATTCCACAAAGAGCAGGGCCTTTCTATCTATTCCAAACATAAATTTAAAGATGAAATCCTCCTCCTTAAACAAAGTTTTTCCGAAGGGGCATTGCAACCAAACATTGATGTATTTCAAAATGATCAAATTTCTGAAACAAGTAACATGATGCCTACTGAGCCTCATGGGAGACTCTCCATCACTTGACAGCATTTTACTCAAAACCACTAAGTCACCACACAGAAGCTACATCCAATATTCTGCAAGATAGGCCTTCCTCAGCACAGAGATTTTGATCTAACTTCCCCAAGTCAAATGTTCATTTATTTGTCCATTCACTTGGGAAGGATCAATACCATATTTTTCCATGCAGACTTTGTTACAGAATCACAAAACACAAGCGGATGCCCTGATTTCAGGGGTCTAAAGGAACTCAGGGTGTCTCAACTTCTGCTGCAGTATCTTCCACAACTGAACAAACAAACAGGTGTATGTAATCAGCTGCAGCTTGGAAGGTCCAGCTTCCTCAGCTGAATCAACTATTTTGCTACAAAAGCACCAGAGTGTAAAAGTCTGCAAAGCAACAGAGTTTGGAAAAAAAGAGTGTTTAATAAAAATACTTTTATCCTACTGTTTATCTTAGTAGATCGTGCACTGGGCATTCACAATCAACCTGCAATTAGCAGTTGAAGTACAGCCACGAATGTACAACCATGCTGCTGCAGCAAGAGTGGTGCATGGTAACTTCTTGCACTGAAGTCTAGATCCTGAGGCAAATGTACATTGTTATTCTTCATCTCTTGAAAACCATAACAGATGTCAATTCTGGACTCCGTAAGAAAGTTTGCGTTGACAAACAGCACCCAAAGAACTATTCTGATATTTCCTAAAGTATACATGAACCATTAGATAGGCTTTTGCTTCTGATCAGCACATTTTAAAACACGGTGAGACATATCACTGTCTTGTTAGACACACTGCATATTGTGCCTACTGGCTTCTCCTTCAACTATTTGATCTTCTTTCTTAAGCCAGTGTTTTGGTATTTTACTTATTTTTTACACAATCAGTCCTATGCTAGCTGAAGAAACATTTTTCAAGACATGTAAAATAAAAATTCATGTCTAGCTTAGAGACTGTGTGATAAATACCAAAACAGCTGCCTGAAAACTTCAGCCTCCATTGAAACCCATTCTCTCTATTCCTCCCTAATACTTTTCAAGCATTTAACAACTGACTTCTTCATTTGTCTTTTCATTACCTGTTAAATATGTGAGGAAATATCAGAGTTATCAGGCAGGTTAAATCAGAGGTTCTTAAAAATAATTCTTAGTCGGTGTTCTAAAAGTTCATATATGTGTTTTTCATGGCACCTGAGACTTCTAATTACATTTGGTTGCCACATATTGTAGAAAAAAAAATAAGAACTGATTATATTGATATGCAAAAAGACTCACACATTTTCTCTACCCAGACAATGACAATTAACACTTGAAGTTCAACCTGACGGAAATTAAATTTAACTCCATGTCTTTTGTTATTTTTTCAGCTAGAAACTCCACTGCAGTTTAAAAATACCATAAAACAAGCCAGTTGGAAAACAAAGAGTGTAAAACAGACTAGTTTAACTGAAGTGAAAGCTAAGAGACACTGAAAAGTTCTGTAACTATTTCCTAGTTCAGTTACAATAAACTTTTGATTAGATACAGGTGAAAAAGGAATGCAAATAGCTCTGGGATGTGCCTAAGTCCACTAATGTACTCCACAAGCCAGTGAGCACTCAGCCCCAGTGAGCCAAAGCATTCATACCCACGCTGAGTGTGGCAGAGCCATTGCCCCTCTGGATATCAGCTCAAGTCCACAACACAACCGGGCTTCTTATGAAGAGGATTTGTTAAGTCCTGTGACAGACACACAGTTTCAGAGTTTCCTCAGCAGGACATCCTGCCTGAGTGAAATCTGAAATTCTGTCCCTTGCAACCATTTTTTATTGTTTATAGCTGATGCCAACACGATTCTCTGATTTACAGACATTTGGGTAAAAGCACCACCTTTGTTTTTTGAGAACTTTCTTCTAATCAAAAAGTACAAAGTACAGAGCATCAGTGGGCTAGATTAACCTAGCCCCTGGAAAACTCTCTCACACATTGAGAATTTTAAACCTTGAAGGTTTTTTTAAATCTCACAGATGTCTCTCAGCCTACCATAACCATAAAAAACTTAGGAAATACAATTTAGATAAAATGCTTGCCAGCAGCTGAAAGCCTTAAGCCTACTTTCCTCCCCCAACAACTTATTATTAAGTAACTAACTAAACACAAGTTTCAGATTTATTCCATGTAGAGAAGTTTGCCTTTTATCTGAGTTCAGAGTTACCTGAGAGCAATCCCTTGCAATTCAAAGCACTGTCATCATGTTAGCAGTTACAGAAAGCCCTGAAAGCCAAACTTATTTGTTTGTTTGTTTTATCAGTAGAAAACAGTCTTACAGCTCTCCAGTTTGCAATTAGGGATGCTACTGAAGAATTTTACATTCTTCAGGTATTATCCACTACCCTAGTCTTCATGCATCTGTAACATTCATGTGCTAATTATGTTAAAGTGCATATGTGAAAATATAATTCCCATTTAGTACCATTTGATGTGCACATTTCCAGGTTACAACCCCAAAAGCTGAGCAGTAAGGTATCAGCGAAAGCCAGAGAAGTACAAAAGTCTCACATCCCTTTCCTGACATCCCTGTTTTGCAACATGATGACTGCAGGAACTAGGTACAATTCAAGTTATTCCTTCAACAATGGTCCTGTCACTGGGAGCTCTTCCAGTGCCTGTGGAGCTATGGAAATGGACAGACACACACTTTGCCTCTACACTTCCTTAAGCTGACTTATGCTCCACAGAGATATACCAGAGTAGGTCCCATGGAAAAGGAAGAGATGCCAACCCAGAAAGGATTAAATCACATTCCAATTTTACTATCGGGTGCAGTATAGACAGTTCTCACTCAATTGGGCACTCCTCTTTCTTCCTGGATTGTTAAAAGTGTGAGGAAATCAGAGATAAGGATGTTCAGAAATGTTCCTTTGTGAAATAAGATTGTTATAATCAGAGTGTTGACACTGAGGTGCTACACAACAGCTAGGACATTCTGCATGTTCCTGATGACCAGGGATAGCAATCAGAAGAGAGACAGTGTCTGACTCATCTTTGCCATCAGCCTCTTGCAGACCAGTTCCTGCAAGGTATACTTCTCTCCTGTGGGCGAGTAAATGGTTGAAATCTTCAGAAGTCACATGCCATTGAGGCAAATGTCTCTGTTGCAGTAAAAGTAGCTATCAGAAGATGGTGGAGCAAACACATCAGGAAAAGAGGTGTTTGCTGAAGAAAATAATTTTTGTCCAACGGTAACACCATCTGAAACATCTAGAACAGTAAAAACCCTAAAAGAGGGTCAAAAATGCATGTAAACTGGAAAAATAAACCTATAGGGTAAAACAACTCCTACTAGCAGACCAATCAAAGCAAGTAGCAGCATTTATGCATGTATAGAATAACAGATTTTGAATGCATGCTATAAGTGCCCATAATGGGGCTTAAAGCTTTTCAAGTGTGGCTGCTTATACCCGCTAAGGCACCTCATTAAGCATCAGCAAGGTTTGCACACGTCCAGTGCCCACTGCTGCAATTGGTGGTTGTATATGGGTTCAGAAGGTAGATTTACAAATTTAGATCCTGTAAAGACAGACAAGTGAGGCAATATATTAACTATGACAGAAACAACTCTATTCTTACTGTTTCACTAACGTCAACAGAATCAATGCCCTGTTACCTCGCTGAAAAAAAATAGTCCACAGGCTGCTCTGATAAACAGGACGTGGTGGAAGGCTGAACCTCATCACAAATATAACATAACACTGGCACCAAGAGAGAGGGCATCTACTTTTGACAAAGAACTACGCCCATTGTTTAATATTTTGAGCATACGAAGCTTTAATTCAGCCAACCAGAAGGAGTTATCTACAAAATCTTTCCACCCAGCCTTCCTGCCATGGCTCACATGCTGATTTGCACGATCAAAGCATAAGCAGCTGAGGAAAGAAATGTGATTTTCTGGTATCCTATGAGAACTAAAAGCCTTGAGGCAGAGTTCTTTTCCTCTTAGTTGTGCTGAATCATACCTTAGCCCAAGCAGTGTCACTGACTTGACAGGTACTATATAATGAAGTAAGATTTAATATGAAAAGAGTAATCTATTAGATTTTAAAATGTATATTCTAATAAAGCATAATATAATGTAAGGAAGCAAAGAGTTTCTAAATGACAAATACTAAAATTCAGAAGTCTGAGTTACAAGATGAACAAAATTTAAAAGTTACATGAAGTCTTTTAGTAGCAGATTAAATGCTAAGACTGTGACCAGATCTAATCTTAGGTTAACACCGATACAGGAATAGAACAGCTGTGGCAGGTTATGCAGGTCTGTGACCTGCAAATCCTTTCAGTTTCTCCCATATCCTCTCAGAAGAGGTTGGTAGTTTAAATTAGTCTAAACCATTAACTACACAGCACTGGATGTATCTGCAAAATGGGAAGAAGAAACAAAGGTATACCTGTTCAGAAGGCACAGATGAAAAGCTAGGTGTCCAGTCCCTGCTACTTGCTCCTTCAAAGAGAAATGAGTAGGCAAATAAACTAGTCAAATATCAGTACTCAGAGGATGGATAACTCAGCGTGAAGAGTAAAACTGATAGCCTTAAACCTCAGGTTAGTCTGGATGCTCAGTGGAGGACTCTGAAGAGTTTCAAAACATCAGTATGTTCACAACAAATTAGCATGACTTTACAAAGGTATTTCCACTTACACAAATTGCACGTATTGCTGATAGTGACTCAGGTGTCCTATAAATATAGACCTTATTCTGCTAGTAAAATACTAGCACACTGATGACTCAGGTAAATATTTACATGTCTCTGCAGAGAATGCTTCTGTCACTACTCCCTCAGTTAGATATTCATATGGATGTTGGGTACTGCACATGGTTCAGGTACATGAACGTCCTTGCCAGCACACGGACAGAAATAGAGATGACTGGAAGCAGCACTCCTGCAGGCAGAAAAAGTGCTGCAGGGAATCACTTTTAACATCCTGTCTTCCCTCTCAAATCTGAGCTGTGGCCTAGTAAAAATTATTCAGTTAGATTCTTCATATTGAAGAGTTTTTCTTGACCATAATAAATAATTGTTCATAATTCATAATTGTTTACTTCATAATTGTTTACTGCACCAAAACTTGCCAGTGACAGGTAATTTTTGATTTCCTGGTCCAGTCAGATACACGTTTCAAATATACAGGGAAGAATGCTAAAAAAAAGAAAAATGGCTTATGCTGAAACACCCTTGAAGAAAAAGGTAAGCCTATGAATGTGTTTCTACAGGAGATGATTTCTCTATAAAAAGTGCATTTATTTCTTTTTAGGATAAATTACAAGGCATGTCAAGACCATTTATAGAATACCACAGTCTCCACAGATCAAGTCTGTTAGTCACTTAAAATGATTAAGTGCTAAGAAACCAAAAAATTGCTCCAGTGGATAAATAGTTTTAGAGCTGTAGTTATTGCTCCATCAACAGCTTTCCAATTGATCTGCTGTTCTTGTGCTGAGTAGTGTTCTCTCAAGGCCAATACCTTCTATCTCGCTTTGGGGAATACAGAAATTTTTCCTTCATTGGCAGCTTGGTCCTGCTCCATCACAGCAGCATGTCACATTGTTCTTGGTGACAATTTGCATAATTTCCCCCCCCGCCCCGAATGTGCTGTAAGAAAGTTTCTCCTTCAACTGCAGCTATATGGCAGGCAACATATCTGCATGACAGGTGACAAATCAATGTATGCCATAAAAACCTCCACCCTTGAAACAAAAATCATTCACTGTGAATTAAAAAAAAAAAAAAAAAAAGGTGGTTGTTTCAGTGACCTCCTTCTGTATGTGACAAAAAGAAAAAGGTTAATTTTTAAAAGCTAGGTACATAATTTGGCAGGTATAACAGGACATAAAGAAACAGCATCTTTTTGTCAGAATGGCATTTAACTGTGCAGGAGATTATAGAAGAGTAATTAATTGCTTAATTGTTTTGAAAGGACAAGTGTTAGAAAGTACAACCTTTCATTGATACTTTGCTGCAACAGTACATTAATTATAGCTGAATTTCAGTGGCTCTCCTGTGGGAGCACATAACATTCACATTAATACCACACAAGATTACTGTGGTTACAGCTTTTATAAAAAATGTCTAATGCTAAATTAAAGCACAATTTGTCTCTTTGCATGAGTCCTGAGACTATCACACAATTTTTCAGGTCCTATCCTGCTCATTCCCAGATGTTCTCTGCAAACCTGATAATTTTTCTTAATGTAGCAGTAAGGACAATCTCTTCCTCAAAAGAAAACACATCCAAATGGAAGAAGATGAGATTTTGGGGTGTACTGATAAAACACGGAGGACCCAGGACCAACCCCTCAATGTGGTACCGATATTTTGGTCTAGCTGCTCCCAAATGTCACACACAGCCTCCACAAGAGTTTAGACCAGCAAAGACTGCAGCCTCAAGTCAGCATATCCCTTCATGGCACTCAGTCGGGGTCTTGCTTCACAACCATATGTTCATCAGGATAACTTTGGACAGGCTGAGAGTTAGCTAAATCCCCTTCTCTCCACCTCTTCGGAAAGAAAAAGCCTAAGAGTAACCAGAGCATCTTCTGAACTTCTGAACCAATTACACACTGCGTTTACATTTCCTGTGCTTTACAAATCTCTTCAGACAACATGTACTCCACCCGTACCTTTCATCTTGAAAAGCTTTCAGATGTTTTCCCTACAGTATAACTGTCTTTTTTAAGCCACCAGAGCCACATCATGCCTTGTCAAAGTGGACACATCCACAGAGAGCAGACCCTCCCCACTGAAACAGTGGCAGGGATTCTAATACCTGTTTTTAAAACCTCCTTTTGAAGCATCCACAGTATTTCTGTTTGGTAAATATTTGCATTTCTTTTCCAAGGCATAGCAAGTAATTACAAACATTTTCTTTTAAGCTTGATTGAGAAGACAGGATGAGTAGCCCATCTAAACAGCCTTCAGGTGTTAATGGATTACATAGCTTGATATACTAACGAAGAAACATTTGGGCTGAGATTCCTCTCTATCATAACCTGAAGGAGCATTATGGAAGGTAACACAGCATTTGTGTGAGCAGCTAAACCCTTATTGTGGGTCCTTTGTACTGCAGAGCAGCTGTGACACAGGAGGAGGTTGGCAGAGGTGACTGGGACACAGTAACAAGACCCCGCAGTAACAAACCTGTGCTGCTCCTGCTTCAGCAGTAAGCCCCACTTGCTTCCAGACGGCTGACTTCTCTCTCTTCTGCAAAATATTCCCAAATTCTGTATTTGCAAGCCAAGAACTAATTCTTAAATTACTGTTTGAGGCTCTAACTTAGAAGTGACAAAACCTGCATGCCACTCCAACTGGGAATTGACCAACATTTTCTGAAATCTGCTACTTGTATGGAATAGCCCGCAAATATAAGGGCAAACTATTTCTAATTCTTGCCTGAATGAAATAAACTGGATCCTGATCCGTGCCTGCTCCCCAACATGTCCTCCCAAAAATATAAAAGTCATTTTTCACTTGATATGTCAATTTAACATCAGGGACCTGCCTTCTTTGTATTGCCAAAGAAATTTAGCTCAGTGCTGTTTTGCACAGACCCCTTCTGTCACCGAGAGATCTCCACCAGTCACTGACATGCCAACAGACGGGAGCTGTTGTTAGCATTGATATCAGCCATTTCCTGGTTGTGATGAACATAATGAACTAAGGTTATACAGTTGGTGTCAAAACTATAATCCATGAGGTTCCAAATATTCATAATTTAACCAGAAATATCTTCCAATTACTTCAGTTCAGCCTCAGGTAATCCCTAGCTACTTCTGCTATCACTTGCCTCTTATTGATGTGCCCCTGTTCTTCACCTGCTGTTTCTCTCAGTTTTCTCTCTGCTTTCTTCAAAGTGGTTGCTGCAAACAAAAGCAGAGATGCCTCCGCTGCCATAAGAAGCCCTTCCTATTGCTAGTACAAAAGCTCAGGGAACTATGTAAATTTGTTAATTCTATTTCTGCATTATGAATGTAGGATAACTGTAACTGTTAGTGCTAATTAGAATGTCGTTTTGTAGGAGAAAATTTTGGAGTGGATCATCAAAAATAATGACTGAAGGTTCATTTCAGCTTCCTAAATATAAGAGTTCAGCTTCTTTTCAGATGGCCTCAACATATCCAAAGAAGATCTTATCAGTTATTAAAAGACATAGATCACAGTATCACAGTATGTTTGGGATTGGAAGGGACCTCAAAAGATCATCTAGTCCAATCCCCCTGCTGCAGCAGGAACACCTAGGTGAGGTCACACAGGAACATGTCCAGGTGGGTTTTGAATGTCTCCAGAGAAGGAGACTCCACAACCTCCCTGGGCAGCCTGTTCCAGTGCTCTGTCACCCTTACTGAGAAGAAGTTTCTTCTCAAATTTAAGTGGAACCTCTTGTGTTCCAGCTTGATCCCATTACCCCTTGTCCTATCATTGTTTGCCACCGAGAAGAGCCTGGCTCCATCCTCGTGACACTCACCCTTTATATATTTATAAACATTAATAAGGTCACCCCTCAGTCTCCTCCAAACTAAAGAGACCCAGCTCCCTCAGCCTTTCTTCATAAGGGAGGTGCTCCACTCCCTTAATCATCTTTGTTGCCCTACGCTGGACCCTTTCCAGCAGCTGCCTGTCCTTCTTGAACTGAGGGGCCCAGAACTGGACACAATATTCCAGATGTGGTCTCACCAGGGTGGAGTAGAGGGGAAGGAGGACCTCTCTCAATCTACTAACCACCCCCCTTCTAATACACCCCAGGATGCCATTGGTCTTCCTGGCCACAAAGGCACAGTGCTGGCTCATGGTCATCCTGTTGTCCACCAGGACCCCCAGGTCCCTTTCCCCTACACTGCTCTCTAATATGTAATTTCCCAACCTATACTGGAACCTGGGGTTGTTCCTGCCCAGATGTAAGACTCTACACTTGCCCTTGTTATATTTCATTAAATTTTTCCCTTCCCAACTCTCCAGCCTGTCCAGGTCTCGCTGGATGGCGGCACAGCCTTCTGGTGTGTCAGCCACTCCTCCCAGCTTAGTGCCATCAACAAACTTGCTGATAGTACGCTCTATTCCCTCGTCTAAATCGTTCATGAATATGTTGACTAATATTGGCCCCAGTACTGACCCCTGAGGCACTCCACTAGATACTGGCCTCCAACTAGACTCCGCACCATTGACTACCACTCTCTGGCTTCTCTCCGTAAGCCAGTTTGCAACTATATTGAGATATATAAGGCATTTTTAGCCCTATCGTATTAATCTGTAAAAATCCCAGCAGAACAGAATCTGGCAAGTCAGAGTCTTCTTAAACTGTGACAGCACAAACTTGCCTCTAAAAGAAACACAGATGCGGCAGAACAACACAACTGGAGGAGTAGTAGCACAGAACTTATCTCTTCCAAGTCCAGCCAGTGTTTTGGCAATATGAATAATGAGGATTTTGAGTAGCTGTTGTCCCCTGGCATATGCTATTCTGCCTAGATCCATTATTTATCAGAGTTACCTACAAGGAACATACGTACATTTTATCACTTTCCTTTGAGCTTTATATGCCATATGTTCCCCAAATAATTAAACCATTATAGTCGAACTAAGGCATCTACGCATAGCTTGGAAGAGAGAGAGAGACTGAGAATAACTCACCACTGGCTTTGAGAATGGTTAGGCCTTTAAATCCTTTTTTCAGAGAGGCTGAATTCAGAGATTGGACCTTGGTGTGTACTTTAGGGGATCCATTACTGGAAGTGCTGACTGGATTTAGGCTAGACATTAGGTTGAGTTACAAAAGGGATAGACATCATCCCCCAGGTACTCAACCAGGACTGCAGCTACTGGTTTGTAAACAAGTTTCACTAAAGCGCAATCTTCTTCCTTCTAGCCGTGTAGAAGCAGTCATCATGATTAATGCTCTTATCACACAGAGCACCTTGCCTTTGATGAATATGCGTATCCACAGGGCTCTCTAATGTTAATAACCCAGATCAACACACAGGATTTTTGGGGAGGGAGGGCAGGGTACAGGTTAAGGGGGAAGGGGTGATAGATTCCTGAACACCAGTGCTCCTAGAACTTAATTTTCCCCTAGATTTATTAAACAGGAAAGTTAAAAGCTATGAGGAGGCTGTTCCTGGCTGACTGGCAGCTTGAAGCTGCAGTGTTCTCATCTCCGCATGAAATCACACACATGTCTGTTGAGGTCCATTTGGATCTCTCAAATTTACCAGACATGTTCTCTGTCATTTAAACTTTATTTCATTAGCTTACTAAAAATATAATAAACAAACGTGACAAACAAGAGCTCAGTCCCTTTTGTCCCAGATTAGTCCATCATGTTACTTCACTTATTCACCATTCCGGCCATAAGGTTTCAAAACTTCTAATCCATAACTCTTAATATCATGCATCTATAAGCAAAAGAAAATAATTAGTTACCTGGTTGATGGTGAGAGTACTCATCCTTCCTCCTCTGACACAGTGCAGGTGTCCCCTGTATCACACCAGGAAGCGTGAAAGACTCAGCAGTCTTGCTGAGTAAGGTAGTGTTTCATACCTGTGAGTCTGGCATTTCAATGAGTTAGTGGATTCTGAGGAAAATGCCAGACAAAAGATAGTGGCTTCCAGACACATTAATTTACAGGTGATCATGGCTGCACAGTGGCCCTTCAGCTTTTCTTGGCTACCTGACCTGCCTACTTGGTGCTCTTGTTTTGACCTAATGGTGTTGCTCCCAGTATACATTGGGCCTTAGCGTGAGCTAGGTTAGCCAAAATCTAAGCAGGAGTGAACAGTCATAGGTGTCTAATACGGGATTGCCGTTTAGTTATTGCTCAATTTCAGACAAAATATGCTTCTTAGTGATCAGTACACCAGTGCATTTTACATGTTTATTGGACACTGCTGAAATGTCTAGTAGCAGCTTTTTCCTGCAAGCAACACCTTATATACCAATACAGGATGATCATTACTGAAATACAGAAGTGTTATAATTTCCTAAACTGACTTTCTGCCAGACACTCAAAGTTAGTGCTTTGCAGATTGTTATTGACTGATTGCTTGTTTAATCTCTTCATTTCCAACACCCCATAACACCCATTTACTACCTCACCTTTAAAGTACCTTAGGGCTCCCATATAAGTCTCCTTCTGTTCTCCACAACCACTT
The DNA here is from genome assembly GCA_901699155.2 of Streptopelia turtur. Classification (NCBI taxonomy): domain Eukaryota; kingdom Metazoa; phylum Chordata; class Aves; order Columbiformes; family Columbidae; genus Streptopelia; species Streptopelia turtur. Next base: position 6,515 of record CABFKC020000236.1, on the reverse strand, counting down.
TACACATCTTGAGGGCTGTGCAGTAGATTTCATTTTAAGACTGACACACTTCTGCCATGGCTAGGAGACATCTACACAAACTTCAAGCATCTCTGGACATAATATGACTATACTGAGCCTCAGTTTCTGCAGTCACAAACATTTCTTTCTACTCATGTCACAAGAAAAACCTTCCTCCTGCTGTTCAAACTGATAATTCTCTTCTAATGTTTTAGCAGTTTTATTGCTTATTTTCTATTATTATATGCAGTCACAGCTTGCTTGTCATAATATACAGCAGATAGTGCTATAGGGAATCTCCATCTCAGCCAGAATCAAGGCCTATATTTCCTACTAAAGAAATTCAGAGTGAATTTTTAACCTGTCCCAGTAAGGAACCAGGTTGCTGCCCTGCTAACTGTGATGTTCGTGAAATTGCCAAGACATGAGGAGAGTAACCTGCTGATTCAAGTTCCGCAGAAGATATTTCTGAGTTTTTGCTTCCTTCATCCCTAAATAAACCCAGTAAGTGCCCACATAAGCTGTTGGAACAAGGCAAAACTGAGAAGAATCTCCTAAATAATACTGTCTATCAAGCTTGAGCTTTGCATCACTTCTGCCACAGAGTTATGCTATGTTTCCTTAAAAGGACCTAAAAGACATAAAAATTGGCTTTTGCCCAGCAACCAGAGATAGTTCAGCCGCAGGCAGTTCTAATATTTCATATAGTTCTGGCACCAGTGAACTAGGGATCTAAATCTTAAAACACTTTTTTTTTGTATTAACTGGATGTGCAAGGGACAGAGACAAATGCAGTTTTTAAGGCTGGCTACATGACAGACTTCGATTTATTATCTTAGGCACAAAGACTGAACCAAACCACAGATACAGTGCAGAGCAAGCTGGAGCTTGGGTACAGCCCAAGAGCCAAATGAGCCAGAGGTAATTGCGAGAAGAAAAATGAGACTGACTCTGCTTCAAAACCCTTACTTTCTTGAAAACCCAAAGTCACAGATTGGGTTCAGAAATCAATGTATTGTTTGCCTGACTGCTGTCTCTGTGGTGAAGTACTCTCTACAGGAACTGCAGGATGGAAGAGTCCTCTCCTGGGACAGTAGGCATCTAATGCTGCCTATGGGTGTTTTAAGAAAGAGAAAAAGAGAACAAACAGGCTGGTTTGAAATCTGAGTCCTCTCTCAGTACTCACAGATGACTGGCAGGTCTCTTGGAAAAGCCAATTTTGAGTACTGTTCAGCTCTTAGAGGCTGGCTGGGGCTTAATATGCTCTCAGATGGTCCATGAGGACCCATGAGTGAGGACAGGACGATTTCTAAGCAACTTCATGAGAGCTGAGGTTTTTTCAATTTCCCCCAAATGTCATGTAAAAATTCAGTATCTTTCCTTGTCCTTGGTTTTAGGCTTCTGATTCCAGCAACAAAAACTTTTGTGACAAAAAGCTAATCTCTACAGAAACTTTTAAAAACTTTAATCCATCAAACACTCCAAACCTTTTATCTCCCCGCTCTGCAAGTCAGCATTCTAGAGACATGGTTCAATTCCCATCAAAGCTAGCGGAAAGTTTTCACAGCTTGCTTCCACACTATTTAAAGACAACAATAGTTCTGTAATTTCTGGAGTGGATTCCTAGTATTTCATACTAAAACAACAGTAGTACCCTGCTAAGAGAACTGTTAGCCCTTCTTGTTGTGAAAGCTACTGTCCTTTATAAGTTGCCAAAAGCAGCCTTGCAAGGTGGCTTAAACATACCTGCTTGTACTTAATTTTTGCAGTCTATTTTGGCCAAGTGAAGACATACTGACATAGTCCTTTTCTTTAAGAGACCTTGCTCCTAAACATAAGAGAATCAGAAAACTTGACCAGAGGCCAACACATAGCAAAGGAAGACTTAAACACTGTTTCTGGGCGAACTGGTTCAGTTAAACAATACCAACCAACTGTAGCAATTAACTAGTTGTAAAACAGAAAGGGGAGAAATTCCTTTAAAATATGGAAGAGTAGTTACAGAAAAGGAAGACATTTTACAGGCTATATCAGTTTCCTTCAGATAGCAGCACTAGCCACAAAAAGTCTTGAGAAAGTATAATACTGAAGATTAAAATGCAGTTACATACAACTGCACTTCAGAAACTACTAATGACACAAGAAGGGTAAAACCGTGTTGTGCGTGTGTGCATCAAGCTCTCTTTATAAAGGAAAAAATAAATAAAAAAATCTTGTGCAGTGAGCTTTAAAAACTGAGTTTGCCCAAGTTCATCACATCACCAGGTGCTATCACTGTATGTTACAAACTGACATCTAATCTTGCAGAATCCTGTTTACTCATGGCTTGGGACTAATGAATTCCTACTGTCTCCACGTGCACATGCCTTGCTAATCATCCTCTCCACAGGCGGAGGAAAGCTATACTTTTCTGGATGAACCCAGGAAACCCCCTGATGGATCTTTTTTACCACTATTTTAACAGAGTCTCTTTAATGTGACAGATGCAAATTGAAGATCCTTTCACGTTGGCGTTTAACTTTCCCTTTCCACCATCTAATAGAGTCTGATGGAGTAAGTTGAGAAGCATAAACTGAATCTTTGAACCCACAGTAATGAACTGTTTCAAAGCTGCCTCACAGCACACACCTGCGGTGCAAGATTAAGATCTTCTTTTGTAGGTCATTCCTACTTCCATACACCAATTCCTCTCAATTATGCAATGTGTATATGCAGTACAACTTGCCGAGTCCTGTTAAAGCAGACATCACTATCGTAAGGAGTCTCCTAAAGGCAAAGATACAGTACTGCCAAAAGGATAGTGTGTAAAATCTACGCAGCACATTGCAGGTACACTTAGGAACTAAATCAGCAAATGATCAAGCTGTATAAATGCATACTGTTGTCATTTTAATTTATGGCAAGGGAGGGAGGGCAGTGAGGAGCTTCATTCATTTGCATAAATATTTGTAAGTATTCTTAAACCAAGGCTCTTCATTGACAGAATACAGACACAGCAGGCCCACTCCTACATGTATTCAAGCATGAACAGTCTGACTCTAAAAATAGACCTGCATAAATAATTTCTGCCACTTGACAAAAATCTATTCCTGTCCTGGAAATCTAGGTAAAGTCCAAATAATTTTCCTTCAGTGAGAAGAAAAGAAGTATAAGTTTTCATTGTCCCCATGCAGAACAAAACTGGGTGCGAAGCATCAGCTTGTATCAAAACAGTTGAGTCTTCCAGAGGATTCAATGGGAAATGAGCAATATAAGCTATAAGGACTCTACAGGTTGTGATTTTTCTAAAGCAGATCTAAAGTCTTCAGAGCATTTGTGTTTGCTGCATTCCTGTATGACTAGTAAAAACACTGGTTATAGTTTATGAAAAATAAAAATACTTTTTTAAAATAAATAATAAAGTAAAATTGTTCTATTGAGTAGATGAAGAGAGACAAAACCTAAAAACAAGACTTTCTGGGAAGACTGAGAATTTTGTATAGCCTCAAGAACACATCCATGACAAATTTCTAAATAAGGATAACCAATCACAGAAAGTAGCAAATCCACAGTTTCAAGACTGAAATGCTGGTGGTGAAAAACTTGGAGATGAACACGAAGAACTACTTTCTGTAGGACTTCAGTGCAATAACACAGGCATTCTGTAACTGTATATCCCTGTATATATTGCCATTGCTGGCTACAGGCCATAAATCTTCTAGGTTAGTTTGCAAGTCCTTAGGATTAGGCTTGTCAAGCTTCCTCTGCCTGAACTTTTCTTGACATGCCTGCAGATTCGTTTCACCTTGGTTTAGTGGCAACAGCGATTTTGCTAGTTTATTTTACTTTCTTCATATGGTACAACCATAGCATTATACAAGTAGCAGTAATAAGCCCTTGTTTTCTCTACAATGAGATATTTACAGCCCTAACATAATAAGGTAGTGTATAGAAATAGAGAGCTGGTACAGTAGGAGGGAGGTTCAGAACTGCAGACACAGGATGTGTGGAGGAGTGACAAGGGACTTGGCACTGGTATCCCCTGGGAATAAGCAACCTACCAATGGTCAGTTAAAGTCAGTTAAAGAAATATCTCAAACCAGACAAAACTGGGTTTAGAGGTAATAAAGAGAACAAAGAATTTTGTAATGGGCATCATAAAACTGTAAATTCAGGCATAACATGCTGTTGCAGATCAATGAAAAAAGAGCAAAGGTGAAAAAGTGTGACAGCAAGAAAAGAAAAATAATCCCAGGTGAAACCTAGAGAAAAAAATGACATAAACATCATATTCCTCCTAGTGAAGGACCCTAGATACCGATGACTCATCACAGCACACCAGCACAAGGATGAAATTGCCAACATTAGACCCAAGAGGAACAGAGGAGGGATGTGTGTGGCACCAAGAAAAGGGCTACAAAGTGAAGAATTTGAGGTTGGGTGTGTTTTGTTTGGGGTTTTGGCTTCTTCTTGTTGTTGTCGTTTTGGTTTTGTATTCTTTTTGGTTTGTTTTGTTGTGATTTTGGTTTGTTCTGTTATTTCCCTCCCAAACAATTAAATCTCAGTTATATTAACAATCAGTTCTTGACTTATATAAGGTGTACTATCTCTTTGCCCATACAAAGAACTTTAATTATATAATAGCAAGTCAAGACTTTTATTCATTCAGTCATGCCATAAGCATTTGCAATAGGAAGCTCAGGCAAAGGTGATGATTGATTTGATTTTTACATAGAGGTACACAATGCTGAAAACCTCCTACCAGAGATAAACCTCTAAAGATTATAATAACAAAGCATGCTTCAATTAGATGTTGGTTGGAAAAATCAGCTTTTTCTCCCCTCTCCTTTCTCACATAAGAGCCCTCCCTGTACACCTTCCACCTAAAACTCCCTTTCTCTTGGCAGCAACGGAGTTGTGTACACATCATTGACAATAACTTCATGTATATGACTTTGCTCTTCAGGACACTAGACTTTTCTGATCTAAGAAGGAATCTACAGCTACGTTTAGTCAACAAAATGGTATTTTTATATTTCCATTATTCAATTTTTGTCATAATATAACTTGTAAGTCTGAAACATAGAGATTAACTTTGGAAAAAATACATTGCTGTAACATTTTTCCCAGGCAAATTCATTGAAATATAGGGGAGAAATGGGGAGAACAAAGAATACCTGCAGATAACTCCTTTAATTCCAAACCAACCCAACCTATTCCAGGATCACCCCGTCTGCTCAGTCCCAAATTTAGTAGCACTTAATCCACTGCAGTTAAGTTGCATCACCTTCTATTTCTATATTTTATTACATCTTTTGTTTTTTTAATTTTTTTTTTTTTTAATAACAGGTTTATATGCTAGCACCACAGTCTAATTTGGCCTGTTCTGTGGACTCTTCATAGTCTATTTTCCTGTCTAGCATATTCTATATTTGCTATAGCAAACTATCACTAATCAGAGCCTCTGTGTGAAACAGCTTCTAGGCTATACCCTGTGCAAACCATTTCACCTTTATCTGAATTGAACAACGATAACATCTAAAGTGAATACACTCTATAAATATGGTCTGTTGATAACTTAATAGGTTTATCAAGTAATCATTGTAGACCATACAGAGTGTATATAACAGATATGGAAATGAGTAAAGGAAAAGAAGCAGAAGCTGTGTGCTTCACATGTTCCATTTAAATTTTGTTAGATATCTGATATTCAAATAGAACCAATTTCCTTGTACGAAGTCCTTAGCAGGTTCATGGAAATGGCACTGCTGCAACAAATGATGGCATACATGTTTTCCCCAGATCCACAGTTGTTAAATTCACACCACTTTCTTTACAGCATATGCACAAAACAAACACTTCCCCTTTTCTCTTTGCTAAGTCAGTTTCAGCATATAAGCCACCTGATCTTAAGAGCAATTATCCCTTTCATGATACAATCAGACCAAGAACTTGCTAATTATACCTTATTATAATGGTCTTCCTTCATTTTGAAATTTCTGCTCTCTCCTGTATCCACAGAATCACTGAATCACAGAATGTTAGGAATTGGAAGGGACCTCGAAAGATCATCTAGTTCAATCCCCCTCCTGGAGCAGGAACACCTAGATGAGGTTACACAGGAAGGCATCCAGGCAGGTCTTGAATGCCTCCAGAGTAGCAGACTCCACAATCTCCCTGGGCAGCCTGTTCCAGTGCTCTGTCACCCTCACTGAGAAGAAGTTTCTTCTCAAATTTAAGTGGAACCTCTTGTGTTCCAGTTTGTACCCAGTGCCCCTTATCCTATCATTGGTTGTCACCGAGAAGAGCCTGGCTCCATCCTCGTGACACTCACCCTTTATATATCTGTAAACAGTAATGAGGTCACCCCTCAGTCTCCTCTTCTCCAAACTAAAGAGACCCAGTTCCCTCAGCCTTTCCTCATAAGGGAGATGCCACTCCCTTAATCATCTTTGTTGCCCTGCACTGGAGTCTTTCCAGCAGCTCCCTGTCCTTCTGGAACTGAGGGGCCCAGAACTGGACACAATATTCCAGAT
>CABFKC020000235.1:0-26319 GCA_901699155.2 Streptopelia turtur | reverse complement strand
CTTTGACATGATCTCACAACATCCTTCTCTTTAATTTGGAGAGGTATGGATTTGATGGCTGGACTGTTCTGTGGGTGAGGAACTGTCTCAATGGTCCACCCAGATGGGTGGTGGTCAATGCACAATGTCTGGATGGCCACTGGTGACAAGCGATGTCCCTCAGGGGTCCACACTGGATCAGTACTGTTTAATATCTTCATCAATGACATAGTGGGATCAAGTGCAGCCTCAGCAAGTTTGCGGATGTCACCAAACTGAGCAGTGGTTCCTGATATGCCTGAGGGACAATGCATCAAGAAAGGCCAGGATAAGCACGAGAAGTGGACCCATGTGAATCCCAGGAAAGACATGGATGTGTTGGGAGGGGCCAGAGCAGGTGACCGATGATCAGAGGGCTGGAACTCTGCTGGGGGGACAGGCTGGGATAGTTGGTGCAGTTCAGCCTGGAGAAGAGAAGGCTCCGGGGGGACCTTATTGCCGCCTTTGTGTACTTAAAAGAAGACAATAGAATGATTTGGGACAAACTTCTGAGCAGGACATGTTGTGATAGGACAAGGGTCATGGTTTTGAACTAGAAGGTAGAGTTAAAGGTCAGACAAGAGGAAGACATTTTTTACAATGGAAGATGAAATAACAGCACCGATTGCCCAGAGAGGTGTGGATGCCCCTCCCTGGAGACATCCCAGGCCAGGCTGGATGGGACTCTGAGCAACCTGAACTGGCTGAGACGTCCCTGCTCATAGCAGGGTTGGACTAGACGGCCTTTCAAGCTCCATTGCAACACTCTCTATGGTTCTATGATTCCTTCCTCCAAGGAAAGCTCCACCCCTGGGAATGACCCTTCAAGCATAGAATCACAGGATCATAGAATCATAGAATCATTTGAGTTGGAAGAGACCATTAAGATCATGGAGTCCAACCATAACCTAACTCTAGAACTAAACCATGTCCCCAAGAGCTTCATCTATACATCTTTTAGACACCTCCAGGAGTGGTGACTCAACCACTTCCCTGGGCAGCCTGTTCCACTGCTTCACAAAATTTCCATGAAGAAATATTTCCTAATATCAATTCTGCACATTTTCTGGCACAAGCTGAGGCCGTTTCCTCTCATCCTATCACTTGCTACTCAGGAGAAGACCAACACCCTCCATGCTACAACCTCTTCTCAGACAGTTGTAGAGAGCGAGAAGGTCTCCCCTCCGTCTCCTTTTCTCCAGGCTAAACACCCCTTGTCCCTCAGCTGCTCCTTAGAAGTCTTGTGCTCCAGACCCTCAACAGCCTTGTCCCTCTCCTCTGCACTCACTCCAGCACCTCAAGGTCTTTGCAATAGTGAGGAGCCCAAAACTGAACCAAGGATTTGAGTTGTGGCCTCACCAGCATCAAGTAAAGGGATGATAACTGCCCTGTTTCTGTCCACTACTCTATTCTTGATACAAGCCAGGAGGCCATTGGCCTTTTTGGCCACCTGGGCACACACACTGGCTCATGTTCAGCTGCTGTCAATCAACACCCCCAGATTTTACATCTCTGCTTTTGCCTCTTTGTTTTCTTCTTCCTCTGTCTATTCTGACGTGAAAGAGCTCTCCATGGAAAAGATTCATGGAATCCTACAATAACACAGGTTGGAAGAGACCCCTGAACACCATCTCTGTCCCACTGACCTTTATGGCACCCCAAGGAATAGCTGATGGCGTTTGTGCTCCCTTGGGTTCATCTCAGCACATGCACACACTGGACATGCACATGATGTCTATGTTTACAACTCATATGCACAATGAAAACATGGACTTTTGACCTAGTGTTTCATAGAATCATAGAATGTCCTGAGTTGGAAGGACCCACAAGGATCATGGAGTCCAACTGCTGTCTCTGCACAGGACACCCCACAGGTCACCCCGTGTGTCTGAGGACGTTGTTCAGTCTCTTCTTGATCACTGTCAGGTTGGGGCTGTGACACCTCCCTGGGGAGCCTGTTCAGTGTCCAGCACCTCTGGGGGAAGAACCTTTTCCTCATGTCCAACTGACCCTCCCCTGGCACATCTTCTGCCATTCCCTTGGGTTCTGTCATTGGTCACCAGTGAGTGAGAAGCGATAGGTACCTTCCCTTCCTTCTCCCCTTGTGAGGAAGCTGTAGCCACCATGAGGTCTCCTTTGAGTCTTTTCTTCAGCTCTGATGCTCAGAACCCCTTGGTTTGCTTTCTGAAGCAGAAAGGAGAAGACATGACCTGCAGGCAATGGGAAGGGGGATTCTGTCCCTCACACACCGCTCAGGGCTCTTCCTGGGACCGTGGGATGTGGGTGTGCAAGGCCCAGGGAAGGACAACACTGGGACAACAACCTCCAGCTTCCCCATGGGGCTGCAAGGAGGCACCGAGGCCCCAGTGCCATGAGGATAACGTGTCTTCTCCTGGGCCTCAGTGGCAGAGACAACTGCCCTGGCCAAGGGGACAGAGACCTAGGTTCTGTGGGTCCCTTCCAGCCTTACAGCGCCCTTTGCCATCTCCACCACAGGCTGTTCTACACTGGTGCTACCCCTGCCCCTCTTTCCCTGCAGGCTGCAGACACCCATCTCGCTTCCCCACCTGCTCTCAGCCCAGCATTTCTGCACCTTCACTGCTGTGTCTGCACCCTCACTGGCTGCTCTTTGGCACACAAACCATGGGCTGATCCAGCTCCCTCTGGGTCAGCTCTTGCACCACAGCACTGCCCTTCCAGTGACATTTCTTCCTCTTCATATCCATTCCTCACCTTCCAAGTAGACTTCTTTTTTCTCTTTCCTGCTTCTTCCCACTATCAAGAAAAGCTCGACCATCTCATAAACTGCCCTTCATGCAGGGAACCCAACCCATTAGGCTTCTTGTGGTCTTTTACCTGACCAGAGAGAAGTCACCTCACCATGATCTTCTAAATCCCATGAGTGCTGCTGGCCTTTCAGCTTCTCTGACAGACACGACCATGTCCCTGCCGATGTCCCGTCATGTTCTCAGGTGGGATGGACATGACAAACCGTCTCTCGTCCTGGGTAAGACCTGTGGGCCCTTGGGCAGAGGTTCTTTCCCAGCCATGTCCCTGCTGCTGGGCTGTCACCTCCAGACACAGAACTGACCCCACTGTCCCCTTCACAGCCACATGATTCCGCCTGGATTATGAGTGTCTGAGACTCAGCTGACCTCATAATACCACACTCATCCATCCCCCTCCCCATAGCCCAGGGCCTGACCAGATAATAGTATGCTTGTTGTATCAAATTAAACAAATGTATTTTCCTCTAAATGTTTGAGTGGAGAAACTTTCTTTGCAGCAACTGTTGTTTTTATGTTGACATCATTTCTATCTCATCTTCTGCTCTTTTTTTTTCTTTTCTGCAGATATTCTAGATTCAAAAACGTGTCCGGGGAAAGATTCGTTGAATCATAGAGTAAGTCAGGTTTGAAGAGAGCCCTGAACATCATCTTGCTTCACTCTCCTTCCCAAAGCAGGGTGACCAGGTGAGGTTCTGCAAGGTCTTTCGCTCAGCTTTGCATCATCTCCATCACAGCACAGAAGGGACAATAAAGACCTTCAGCAGTTTTGGCCCAAATGCTGGTCACTGGGGGATGACACACTAACTGCACAGACAACACTGCATCGCAGATGATATTTGGGCTTGATGTTTCAGTGAACTTCCCACCAAGAATCCACTTCTTCAGCCCAAACAGCATCAATCGGGCTATAAGGACACCACAAGAGACCATGTCCAAGGCCTGGCACAATTTCACACACACAACATGCCTGTCTTTCCCCTGCCCATTTTGGTTCACAAGTCTCTTTCTTGTCCTTCAAGTGCCTACAGATGGCTGCAGGAGGACTTGTCCCATCACCTTCCCAGGGACAGAGACAAGCTGACCAGCTTGTGATTCTCCCCATTCTCCTTCCTGCCTTTCTTGAAGATGGGTTTGACGGGTGCCAGGACCTCCTCGATTGCACTGTCATTTTGAAAACACAATCCAGAATCACAGGGCAACTGAGGTGAATCTCACTGGGTCAGTGGGGTTTGTTCCCAGAGTCACACACACAAATGTCAGGTTGTGCCAAGTGTCCATAACTGAGTTGGCTTTGCGGACTCTCATCTGAGGCAGAATCATAGAATCATAGAATCATAGAATCATAGAACACTCTGATAGGAAGAGAGCCTTGGGATCATTGAGTCCAACCACAGCCCAGCTCTCGCACTAAACCATGTCCCTGAGAACCTTGTCTAAACTCCTTTAAACCCCTCCAGGGATGGTGACTCCCCCACTGCCCTGGGCAGCCTGTTCCAATGCCTGACAACCCTTTCCCGGAAATATTTTTTCCTAATATCCGATGTAAACCTCCCCTGGTGCAATTTGGGGCCATTTCCTCCTGTCCTATCACTTGCTACCTGGGAGAAGAGACCAACACCCTCCATGTTCAACCTCCTTTCAGGCGGTTGTAGACAGCGATAAGGCTCCCTAGGCCTCCTGTTCTCCAGGCTGAACAGTCCTGGTATTTTCTTCTCTGGGGCATTTGCCAGTTCAGCCCTCCCACCCCCTCCTGAATTGTGCCACTCCCCTGCCCTCTCCCCAGCCCAGCCCAGCAGAGCAGCCACACTGGAACTGGAACTGGTCCCACAGCAGTGGGGACCAGTGAGAATGAAGGACAGTGAGAATGTTCATCCAGCCGGCAAGCTGAGTGGGTCTGCAGAACAGGCAGCTTGCAGACCCAGGTCCAGACTGGCTCCCCAGGACAGCATGAAACATTTGGCCTTGGAGATCCTCAGGAAGGTCCTGAGGGCACAGTGCCAGGGCCACCTGCCCCAAGCTGCCACCTGCAGCAAAGGGTTTACCTTTCCATGTCTTCTCTGCACACATACAGTGGCCCACGCTTCTCCCATCTCCCCACAGAGCCCTTTCCCAAGAGAGCTGATCTGTGCTGACCTGGCCAGCCGTTCCTGCCCCCCTTCCCATGCTCCATACAGCTCCGAGCTGGCGGTGCTGCTCTGCAAAGCAAGTGGGCTGTGGTGCCCAGGGCCATGGGGTGAGTCCGCAGATTCATGGTGGTCAGGATGGGAGGGAGACCCAGCTCAGGGTGGCTCCTGCTCAATCCCCCTCAGCACATAGACATGGCTCCTGCAGCCCCAGAGATCCCAGAGAGAGGATTCTGGGCAAACAAGGCACTGCAGGGTCCTTCATTTCATTTAAACACACAGAGAGTAGAGTTCTGCATTTACACAAAGATTATGGGTCACATAAGACAGGTAGATATGGACATAGACATAAGATGATAAATGATTTTGCTTGTGGAGAGCATTAATAAAACCAAGAAAAGCTAAAACCAAAGAAAACAAAAAAACCTAACAAAACTCAGGCTGAGCTGTTTATGAGTTATATTACAAGTAACATGGAGAAGAAAGTGGTCAGCTCATGACTGGTTTTGGAAAGCAAACAGTCATCAGTTTCCTTATGGCATCCTTGAGCTCCTGGTTCTTCATGCTGTAGATGAGGGGGTTCACTGCTGGAGGCCCCACTGAGTACAGAACAGACAACACCAAGTCCAGCCATGGGGAGGAGATGGAGGGGGGCTTCAGGTAGACAAATATGGCAGTGCTGACAAACAGGGAGACCACGGCCAGGTGAGGGAGGCAGGTGGAAAAGGCTTTGTGCCGTCCCTGCTCAGAGGGGATCCCCAGCACGGCCCTCAAGATCTGCACATAGGACACCACGATGAACACAAAACACATGCAAACTAAACAGACACTAAACACAATAAGCCCAAGTTCCCTGAGGTAGGAGTGTGAGCAGGAGAGCTTGAGGATCTGGGGGATTTCACAGAAGAACTGGCCCAGGGCATTGCCCTTGCACAGGGGCAGTGAAAATGTATTGGCTGTGTGCAGCAGAGCATGGAGAAACCCAGTGGCCCAGGCAGCTGCTGCCATGTGGACACAAGCTCTGCTGCCCAGGAGGGTCCCGTAGTGCAGCGGTTTGCAGATGGCAACGTAGCGGTCGTAGGACATGATGGTGAGGAGACAATACTCTGCTGTGATCAAGAAGAGAAACAAAAAGAGCTGTGCTGCACACCCTTGAAACAAAATGACCCTTGTGTTCCAGAGGGAATTTGCCATGGACTTGGGGACAGTGATGGAGATGGTACCCAGGTCGAGGAGGGCGAGGTTGAGCAGGAAGAAGTACATGGGGGTGTGCAGGTGCTGGTCCCAGGCTATGGTGGTGATGATGAGGCCGTTGCCCAGGAGGGCAGCCAGGTAGATGCCCAGGAAGAGCCAGAAGTGCAAGAGCTGCAGCTCCCGTGTGTCTGTGAACGGCAGGAGGAGGAACTGGGTGATGGAGCTGCTGTTGGACATTGGCTGCTGATGGTCATGGGAAACCTGTCATAGGAGGAAAGGACAGTGACAAGTTATCAGTGACTTCTCTGAGCAAAATCCAAGCCATTTCTCACACACCCTCCCCTGCTCCACACCCATTTGTCCTTTTCCAGACCTTTCTCCAGCTCGGTGTTTGAGCCCTGGGTGGTGCTGGCTGGAGGTGCCGTGAGGAGCAGGGCCTGTGCCCTCTGGCTGCCGAGGAGTCAGCCCTGCTCTGCAGCAGGGGGCATGGGAATGGGGGGCAGGGGCCAGAACTGGGGTTCAACATTGACATATGGAGTCACGACATCTCACCCTTTCCTAAGGTCTCAGCACCCCACATTTAGCCCAAGACAGGCACGGCTCATTTCACAAAAAAAACCAGCATTTTCAATGATGTAACATCTCTGTGTTTCTGTGTTCCTTAGATAACACTAAGGTGCTATAGCACAGGTTTGCATCCTGGGGGGGAGCTGATCGCTTGAAAGGAAACCTCAAAGACATAGCAAAATGTCCTAATAATGTGATTTGATTGAGGGAGACTCAGCTCATTCCCCAGCCCCACAGACTGCATTGCCCACACCCCACAGGTCAGAGCAAAGCTGGGACACGTGTGCCCATGGACACTCCTGCAGGAAAGGACCCACAAGATCAGGCTGTGACTCTGCAGCTGAAACTGCCATCCCCAGAGAGCCTGACAGCAAGAACAAGATCCCAACAGCAGTGACCCAGAGCAGGGGAGCCAGAAGGAAAATGCGGTGAGGGTGGGTGTGAGAGGGGCCAGGGCAGAGGCAGCCGGGCACTCAGACAGCGTCACCCTTCCCCAGCTGTGCAGCCACCTCCCAGACACCAACACTGCCGGGCAGCTGCTCTCAGCCCCTGTGCTCTGCAGAGGAACTGGAGCTCTGCCTGCACAGGAGCTGCTTCATGCCTTGGAGCCCCCGGCCCTGAGGGCAGAGGCTTTGCTGGGTGGGACAGGAGGCCAGGGGGCTGCTCACAGGAGGGATCTGACCTGCAGGGGGTCACAGGGACTTTTCTCTCTTCTCCCTCCCATAACAATTCCGGGTTTGATTTCCTCTCATTTCTGATCATTTCCCTGCTGTCTGGAGATTCTCCCCTGGGAGGTGTTTCCCTGTCCATGTCTGTTCCCTGTCAGTGCTCACAGACCATCCCACCCTCTGTGCCCTCCCCCTGGCCCTACAGATCCTGCCTGTTCACAGGGCACTGCCTGGGGGCATCTTCCTGTCTGCAGGCTGGAAAACAGGACAGGTCAGACTAAGGCTGACGGGTCCAGCCAAGCTGATGCAGGTGCTGTGCATAGGCAGAGGGGTGGGGAAGGGATGTCATGAGCCTTCTGGCAGATGTACTGATCACTCACAGTTGCAGTTCAGGAGTCTCAGTGACTTGTTTCGGCATGAGAGCTCATTTTCATTTTATCCTTTCCTGCACCCCCCCACCCCTTGGGAGTGGAAAATAGAAAGACAGGCTCAGGAAAGCTCCTTATCTGTCTGGTAATCCTTGCACTGATCTTGTCATTGGGGCATTGCCTTAGAAAAATCCTGGGGGTGATCTGGAGCTGTGAGCAGCCCTGACCCACACAGCACCCTCTCCACAGCAGAAGGACCTTTCCTGCCCTTGTCCTTCTCTGACAGTGCAGCAGGGAAGCCCTGCTCTGGAGTGTGTTCTTCTCCTCTACAACAGAGATACTGTGAGAGAGACCTGACAGATCCTGTACATCATGGAATGTACCAGCTTAGGGTCTCCCTCCAGGAAATTCAGCTGCATTGTCCTACAGCCAGAGACTTACTGTGTTAGAACTGTGATTTGTCTCATTGAATCCTCAGCAACCAACCACCCCACATTGTCTTTAATCTCTCTCTGCCTGGGTCCTGTGCCCTCAGTGCTGCAGGCAGAGCCCTCAGCCCTGCTGCGTGTGCAGAGGAGCTGCTCCTGGGCAGAGCTGTCTCTCTGCAGCGCTGCCGCTGCCATGAGCTCCCTGTGTCCCAGGAGCCCAGCCCAGCTCAGCAGCACAGGAGCAGCCCATGATGTCCCTTTCTCTGTCCCCTCTGGGCTCCTCCAGGTGTCCCTCAGGCTCCAGGGGCACATCCTTTGAGACAACTTCAAGTAATCAGTAAAGTTAGTTGTATCTGCTCTACAGAGACACTTCCTCCAGCATTGCATTCTTGCTAGTAAAAAATAAATTGGTATGAGAATATTGCAGGTGTGGTCTCCCCAGGGCAGAGCAGAGGGGCAGGAGAACCTCTCTGACCTACTGACCACCCCCTTCTAACCCACCCCAGGTACCATTGGCTTCCTGGCCACAAGGGCCCAGTGCTGGCTCATGGT
This sequence comes from Streptopelia turtur, assembly GCA_901699155.2. Lineage (NCBI taxonomy): Eukaryota > Metazoa > Chordata > Aves > Columbiformes > Columbidae > Streptopelia > Streptopelia turtur. The sequence goes on along the minus strand of CABFKC020000235.1, from coordinate 17,612 downwards.
CACCCTGCTGTGCCCAGGACCCCCAGGTCCCTTTCTCCTACGCTGCTCTCCAACAGGTCCTTCCCCAACTTATACTGGAACCTGGGGTTCTTCTTGCCCACATGTAATACTCTACACTTGCCCTTGTTCTATTTCATTACATTTTTCCCGCCCAGCTCTCCAGCCTGTCCAGGTCTCTGATGGCAGCACAGCTTCCAGTGTCACCCACTCCTCCCAGCTTGGTGTCACCAGCAAAATTGCTGAAAGTCACTCTATTCCCTCATCCAAGTCGCTGATGAATTTATTGAATAGTACTGGCCCCAGCACTGCCCCTGGGGCACTGCACTGGATCCAGGCCTCAACTGCACTCTGCCCATTGACCACGACTCTCTGGCTTCTTCCCTTCAGCCAGTTCGCAGTCACCTCACTCCCCATTCATCCAGCCCGCACTCCCCCAGTTAAGCTCTGCAGGACAGCCCTGGGCACCCCTGGGTGCTCACCCGGCTCCACAGCTGTTCAACATGGCCTGACAAGAGCCCCGTCCTTACAGATCCCACAAGCTGTGCCTGTGCCAGTTTCAGGAGATGCCTCCAGGAGCTACAGCTGCACTGCCCTGCACCAGAGACTTACCATGGCAAGGGCTGCAAAGGTTTCTCCTCCAGTGAGCTCTCAGTCATCCTCCCAGTCCTGACCACCTTTAATCTCTCTCTGCCTTGCTCGTCTCCTGAGATCCCCAGGCAGAGCCCTCAGCCCTGCTGCGTGTGCAGAGGAGCTGCTCCTGGGCAGAGCTGTCTCTCTGCAGCGCTGCCGCTGCCATGAGCTCCCTGTGTCCCAGGAGCCCAGCCCAGCTCAGCAGCACAGGAGCAGCACAAGGCGCTTCAATGACCCCTCTGGTGGGTTTGGTGCTGAGTCCATGAACTTCAGACCCTGGAGGAAGGTGATGAAACTTCTCAAGAAGTCAAAGTCAGATTCAAACTCCAAAGTTTCTTGTAATGTTAATGGGTCCCACTGAGGGAACCTACTGAGAAACAATATCCAGGTTCAGTTAGAGAAGAAAACTGGAGGTCAGGAAAAGCAAAGTAAAGGTGGCGCTGATGCTCAGTAAACCTGGTTGTGTTTCTTTAACCAAAAGCCAAGCCCTGACCTTGTACCATGGGAAAGTCAGATCCTGGCCCTCCCACATTGCCCAGGGCCCTTCCTGGGACAGTGTGATGTGGGGCTGTGCAAGGCCAAGGGCAGGACTATGGTCCCACACCTCCCAGGTTCCTGGCTGGGGACAAGGAGGCCAAGAGGCCCCTGTGCTGCAAGGACAAGGTGTCTCCTCACAGGCATCAGAGGTGCAGACAACAGCCACAGCCAAGGGGAGAAGGAGCTCATGTCTGGTGGGGCTTTCAGCCTCTTTCCATCCCGTGATCATCTCCACGACAGCCTGTCCTGTGCTGTGGCATCCCCTGCACCTCTGTCCCTGCAGGCTGGAGACATCCCCCCTGCTGCCCCACCTTGCTCCTGTCTGAGCATCTTCCTTCCTTTGCTGAGATCTCTCCATCCTCCCCAGCTGGTCCTTGAAGCACAAAGCCTTGGGCTGATGCAGACTCCCTCTGCTGACCTGCTCCACCACAGCACTGCCCTTCCATCACATTCCTTTCTGCTCATGTCCAGCCTGGACCTCCCCAGCTGCACTTTGGGCCATTATTTCTTTCTCACACTCTTTCCCACTATGCAGAAACCTCCACCACCTCTGAAACCGCCCTTCAAGCACTCTCAGGCTACTCCTGCACTGCTGCAGCCTCCCCAGCGCTGCTGGGCCAAAGCAGCCCAGGTCCCTCAGCACCCCACACCATGTGCACAAGGTGCTGAACCTGCCTTGGCACAGCCCTGCACTCTCCAGTTCCTCCCTGCTGCTCCAAACTGGGAAGCCGCACACTGGCACACACCCGTGTGTGTGGGTCACACCAGTGCTGAACCCAATGGGATGAGAACTGCAGGTGTCTGGGTCCCCACGCTCCTCCTCATGCAGCCCCGTGTGCAGCTGCCTTGTTCATGGTGAGCGTGCACCACGGGCTGGTGTGGGGACCTTGTAGTGCCCAGGCCCTTCTCCTCAGGGTCACTGCTCAGCATGTCAGGTCCTGCTCTGTCCTGATCGATGGGGTTATTGTCCCCCTGATACATCACAGCCCATTTCTCCTTCTACAAATTAAGAGTTTTCTGTTGGGTAAATCTCAGATTTTCTCAAGGTCTGGACTCTCCCTGGACTGAATCTCCATTTGCTCAGCTGTTCAAGTTTGCCTGCAGATTGTTTATCCTGATGGGGGTGTATCTCCCAACATCACAGCATGAGGAGTTATAGGACACTATAAATACCATCTCACAGTATCACACAGTATGTTTGGGATTGGAAGGGACCTCAAAAGATCATCTAGTCCAATCTCCTGCAGAAACGGTGGGGTCTTGTGCACCTGGTGCTCATAATGCCAGAGGTCAGGAGTCAAAGAGAGAGGTTCTGTTCATGTGGGAGAGCAGCAGGAATGTGTGGAGCTCTGCCTGGGGACAGACAATGTCAGCTGAACGTTGAGGAGTCACCATGAGAGGGCAGAACAACATGGGCAGTGTTGTGGTGACTGGACATCAGCTACACAATCACTGATGAGGAAGAGGAATGAGATGAGGCCTCCTTCAGACAAATGAAAGAAGCCTCATGTTTCCAGGCCATGTCCTCGTGGCAAACCTGAGATATCCCAATACCTGCAAGGAACCGGCCATCCAGGAGGGTTTGGAACCCATTGACAACATCTTCCTGACACGGGTGACTGAGGAGTCAGTGGGGTGAGGTGCCCTGTGGGACTTCACACTTACAAACCAGAAAGAGTTGGTCAGGATGGAACAGTCAGGGGTGGGAAAGTGGAGCTGAGGCTCCTGGGAGATGAGAACAAGGCCAAGAGCAGGATTTCAGGAGAGCAGGATTTGGCTGCTGAGGGACCTGCTTGGGTCCTATGGGATATGATCTTGGTGTCTGCAGTGCTTTTCTCTCTCATTTCCTCCCTCCTCTCTCCCACCTGCTGTTGTGCAGCGTTTTTTACCCTTTCTCAAATACAATATCCCAGAGGTGCTGCCGGCATCACTGAGTGGCTCAGATTTGGCAAGGAGTGGGTCCATCTTGGAGCAGCTGAAATCAGCTCCGTCTGACATCGGTCAAACTCCTGTTGTCTTCTCAGAGAGGTGACAACTGTAGCACAGCCGCACTCAACCCAGTTCCAAGACTTTGCCATGTAAACACAGAACAGGGTAACAGTGTGTTGGCTGTTACAAACTACTTGATCATGGACAAGAAATGGAAAAGATCTTCTGTCAGTAACTTGAGGAAGTCACCAGTCAATAAGCGGGTTCCTATGGGGAACTGTAATTGCCCTGGCATTGACTGGCCAGGAAAAGCTGCAGGTGCCAACAGTCCAGAGGATCCTGGGCCAACATCTTAACACGGCTGCCTAGTGGGCCAACAAAGGTGATGTTCACCTGGATCTGGAACTGGAAAACAAGGAAACCCTGGTGAGGGATGTGAACATCAGTGTCCACCTTGGCTGTCGTGACCAGGACACAGAGGGGTCCCAGGCACCAGAGGGGAGGGAGGAAGGCCAGCAGCACAGCACAGGCTGGTGGGCCCCAGAGGGGAAGACTTTGACATACTGGGGGATGGTGGGCAAAGTGGAGACATGGAAGTAGATCTGAGGGGTGAAGGAGCTCAGGAAATTTGATAATCCTTACAGGACAGGCTGCTCCAAGCACAAGAATGATCTCTCCAAGTACCCATGAACAGAAGCATTTATATCGTGAGGCTGCTCCTCTGCACTGATCGAGCTCCAGGGCACAAAGGCAGCACACAGCAGGTGGAACCAGGGGAAGCTGCAAAGGAGGAATTGAGAAACCTTGTCCATGGATGTGGGGATGATGACAAAGCTGCCCGGGACTTGATACCTGCACGGGAAGGGCAGCAAGATGAGCTGACAGAGCTTCACTTGCAGTAAGAGAATAGACAGGGTGAACGTGGGCCTGCTGCTGAACTTCATAAGAGTAGAATCAGACGGGACTGAGGTTCTTCATGGCTTCTTTGCCTCCATCTTCACCAGCAAAGTCTCCTGGGACTTTGTTCCTGAAGGCAGGAGTCTGGAGAACACCCAGCAGTGGATGGGGCTCAAGTCAGGGGTGACCTGAGCAAACTCAGACACCGTTACAGAACAGGAGATGGGTCACTTGACCAGCTCCTGAACACAAGTATCGCTGTGCTGTGGCACCTGAGATTGCCAGGAACACCCACCTCTTGGTCCAGAGGAGTGTGACTCCTCTTGAGGTGTCCTGGCCTGTCTCCTCACTCACATGGTGATTTAGCTACCCACTTTTCTGACATATTCATTCTTTATCTGGAGATGCAACACATCAATATGAACTGGAGGCTGCTGATGCCACCTGTTCTGGAAGGAGAGGGAAGGGCGAGCAGGGAAGGAAATAGAAGAAATTTGACTTTATTGTTATTTATGATGGAAATGCTCTGTGTTTGGCTATTCCTGAAATCTCTCTAATCATCCACACCAGACTTGAAGCCTTTAGGAAAATGATGCACAGATCTTGGCATTTAAGAGCATTTTCGATCTCTATGTGCCCTCTGCTGCAATGATCCTGAATTGCAGCTACTGAGAGAATGAAAAAACCTCCAGTTAAGTGAAAGGCAGAAGCAAACCCCAAGTTTCTGCCATGTGAGCCCTTGATGCTTGTTCATCACCAGAATGGCTGAGCCCTGACCCCTGGGACCTGGTAGATTTTTCTGCAATGTTTTTCAAGCCTTTTCCTGTGGTCAGTGTGAGTGGTTTGTGTTTTGGGGGTGGTGTTTATGTCAAGTGCTGTTGCTTTAACTGCAAGGCTCTGGTTTTCTGTGGAGTTGGAAATGCCTGTGAGCTCCTCACAACTCATCCAGCTTCTTTCATATACCTGACAATGGTCACCAGTCACCTCAATGTCCCTGTCCCAAACTTGCTTGAATCCTCTATTTGGATCCATACCCATCACTCCAGGAGGTTCATGGATCCACCAGGCTCATGGATGATTCCTGAGATCCATCCAAGTGTGGGCAGTGTAAGAGAGGAGCAGAGCAGGGTCAGCTCATGGGCCATGACTGAGCACAGCCACCCCAGCAGCAGCCGTTCCCCATCTCCCAGGCACAGCCATGCCCACAGCATGCAAATGGCACTGCCATACATGATTAGCCCAGAGAGGCCTTTCTTCCTTCCGTATTCCCAGGAAAATCTTCCTCCTGTTCCTCCTCCACCTGCAGACATCAACTGCTTTCCATTTCTGGGCTCAGACATGGCTGGAAGGGTTCACTGAAGCCATCACCATCTCATTGCTTCTCCCTGACATGCCCTGACCCTCTCCCACACCTACAATGGCCAATCACGGCTGCTCAGGCCTCCCGCTCTTCAGAAGAGGCCTCGAGCTTCTTGGTTCTTCCTCATGCTTATTATGAACCTCCTCGCTCTCTCCAGAGTTCACGGTGAGCTTTCTTGTCCATAACAGCCCTTTATGACCATGTCTCACTAAATGGTTGTGTTTGTATGATCATTTGTGCAGAAAGGGCAGTCACAGGACAGCACCCAATATGTCAAAACTGATGCCAGTGAAATGCCGTAAAGCCCCGATGAGTTCCCCTGTGTGTGTGTCTCTCCTGGAAGGAGTCTGTCCCGAGAAGGGGATCCAGCTCCTGCCACTCTCTGCAGAGGCACATGAGCAGTGTCCATCACCTGGGGACACAAAGGGTGACGTTTGCCAGACCACCCTTCATCTGAACCACTTAGATGTGTGCTTGTGGATGGGGTATGGAGCCTTATAGTGCAAATGCCTATTTAATTGTCATTGCCAGAGGGGCTACCACAGATGCAGTGTACTATTTTACAGATATTTAAATATAAGCATATAAAACTGACATTCCTAGACAAATTACACAAACACTTGAAGGATTATTCATGCCTTTTAACATGATTATCCACAGAAGGCCACCAGCTTTGCATCTCAGGAAATGGGATCCAGAGTCCAAGGGCAGGATGGTTTGGGCTCTGTGCTGGGATCTGGAAACTGAAACGTGCTCCCATCTCCCAGCCCCCTGCCCTCCTCAGTGAGGGTGTGAGACATTCTGCAGCGAGGGCTGAACTCACAGCCATGACCAGTATCTTATGTCCAACTGCAGCCAATGGTGTCCTGCCAGCTCAGGATTGGAGCTTCCATTGCTGGACGTGTTTAAAAGATGTGGAGATGTGGCGCTTTGGGACATGGTTTAGTGGTGGACTTGGCAGTGTTTCATTTACAGTTGGATTCCATGTTCTTAAGGGTCTTTTCCAAACTAAATGATTCTATGATGCTATGATTCTATGATTTGGGTTGAAACCATTTCACTCCTATCACCTCCAGCTTCCCTCGGAGGTGGCTGTTGTGTGGCACAACTGTCCTGGCTCTCCAGGCAGTTTGGGCACTGGTTTGGTGTATGTATTGGGAGTTTTCCCCTTCCTGGGGTAAAAGGCTGTTGAGCAGAGACAGTTGTAGAGATTTGGGACACAGGGGTTTGCAGCAGTCCTGTCAAACTCTGAGCAGGATGAGCTTTGGAGCCCAGGAAAAATCATGCATCTTTCATAACTTCTCTCTTTTTTTCCCCTGTTGTGAAGTGTTGTTGGCATAGGCGAATATTTTCTTTTTGAGACAAAGGTGGCCAAGGAACAGATCCCAGGTCAGTGCAAAGGCCCAAAGGAAGCCAGAATCTTTATGTGTGTGCACTGACACACACTGTCACCTGCATTTCCAGTCTCTGCAGTCCCAACAGGTGCAGCAGAGTCTGGAGTTCTGAGCTCCCTCATCTGCCCTGTGTGACACGTGTAAAATGGAACTACCCCAGTCCAATGGCTGGTTTTGATTCTCTTCACAGCCTGAAGCACCACATGGGTCAGGAGACAAGCCAGGATACCCAACCAGGACTCACATGCTCTGCTCTTACAGTTCAGGTGTTCCCGGGAATCTCAGCAGACATGTCACGCTGATATCTGGGTGCAAGGAGCTGGTCAAGTGTCTCGTCTCCATTTCTGTAATGGTGGCTTTGCTGCCTGGCTGCTGTGCAGACTCTGTACATGGATGTTGACACCTCTTGAACAACCTGCTATGAAAGGATTAGCAAGATGGGCTGTTCATTCTGGAAGGGTATAAGGACAGCAAAAAAGAAGACCCTGGGTGGGGACATATGAAAAGGGATGCACAAGATGTGGTCAGGGCCGTTTGGGGGCCCTTGTAAAGCAGCTCTGGACCCTCTGTGAATTATTCCTGTGGTCAGGGAGAACCTGAGAGCTTTCTCTAAATTGAAAACATGAAGGGGAAGGAAGGACAGCATCATTCAGGCTCAAAGGGACCTCAGGAGGTGTTTTGACCAACCTCCTGCTCACAGAAGGGTCAGACCAGATTGCTCAGGGCTTTATCCAGACACATCTTGGTCACTTTCTGGGACAGAGTGGGTGCGCACTCCTGGGAAACAGCTTCCAGTGCTGGACTGTCCTCATGACTGGAAAGTTTCTCCCTTTCTACAGCACCTTTCCAAGCCCAACCATACAGATTGTTTTTACCCATCTACTTGCACACTGACACAGACCATAATATCCTACCTTGGACACAAGAATATTGTGGGGGAAGATGCTGAATGCCTTGCTGACTTCCAGGTAACAGACCATCAATGTTTTCCCCACGTCCGCAACCCTGTCCTTTCCTCACGGAAAGCAAAGAGGATGGACAGGCACAACCTGCCCTGGGCAAACCCCGTCACCTTCTCTTCCAGACACCCAGAAATGGGGTCCCAGTGGACATGCTCTGGGGCACAGCCCTTAGTTCCCCTGCTCACCCATTGGCCATTTTGAAAAGTGCACACACTGTGTGAGAGCTGCCAGTGGTCAGGGAGTCCCCCCAGTCTCCATGAGCTTGCACAGATGGTGGAGAGTGGCCTCACTGTGACATGGTCCTGCTGTCCCAGCTCCTGGGATGCTGCCCCTGCTGTCCCATAGACTGGAGTGGATTGTGTTAGTTCCAGTGACCCCTGACTTGATCCCCATGGTTGTTCTGACTCCAGTCAAAGAGGCCTGGGAGATCTTGCTGGAGAAGAGGGAGGACAAGAGGACACAGGGATTCTCACCTCTTATTAAATTCATTAGTAGCCACACAGTGTCTTGGTTTCTCCTTTAACTGTTCCTGCCATAGTAACAGCTCATTTTGGGCCCTTGAATTGCCTCACAGATCTAGACTAAGTTTTGATCTGGACTGTTGCTGTGCTTGGAGGCTGCTGTCCTTGCAGACCAGATGAACTCACTCCTGCCACCTTGCCTGGCAGTTCATTCCATCCGTGTCACAGCTCTGTCTGCAGCACTGACAGCTCCAGCTCCCCAGTCAGGTCCCTGGCTGAGGACATTGCCTCACATCTGGGCTGAACCACCCCAGCTGTGGCACCAGCCCAGCTCTGACCTGCACAAGAAACCTGGTACCAAGTGTCCAAGAGCCCATGTGTGCAAAGGCTTTGCTTCAGAGCACAGACATGACATGGCCAAAGATTGATGAATGTCTCTCTAGACCTAGGAGTGTAAAACCAGAACAAAATGCCTAAAGTCATTCAACTGAAGATATTTCTCCCCTAGCCTGGAGAATTTAGATGCTTTGCTGCAATATTCCTGGTGTCCTGTCTAATGATGGGACAAGAAAGATGATTGTCATACCAATTTATTTTTTAAAATGAAAAATACAGTTCTGGAAAGAAGTGTCTCTGAAGAGGAGAGAGAATCAACATCACTGATTACTTCAACTTCAAAGTTGTGCCACTGGAGCCCCAGGGACACCTGGAGTAGCCCAGAGGGGACAGAGAAAGGGACATCATGGGCTGCTCCTGTGCTGCTGAGCTGGGCTGGGCTCAGGGACACAGGGAGCTCATAGCAGCGGCAGCGCTGCAGAGAGACAGCTCTGCCCAGGAGCAGCTCCTCTGCACACGCAGCAGGGCTGAGGGCTCTGCCTGGAGCACCGAGGGCACAGGAGCCAGGCACAGAGAGGGGAAAGGCAATGTGGGGTGGTTGGTTGCTGAGGATTCAATGAGACAAATCATAGCTCTAACACTGTAAGTCTCTGGCTGTAGGACAATGCAGCTGCAGTTCCTGGAGGGAGACCCTAAGCTGGTACATTCCACGATTTACAGGATCTGTCAGGTCTCTCTCACAGTATCTCTGTTGTAGAGGAGAAGAACACACTCCAGAGCAGGGCTTCCCTGCTGCACTGTCAGAAGGACAGGGAATGATGACAGCTTCTGCTGAGGGTGACTGCAGGGGGAGCACCCAGGGGTGCCCAGGGCTGTCCTGCAGAGCAGGGTCCCTGTCTGGGGGAGATCCCCACGGTGCTGTGGGGACAAGCTGTGGGGGGAAGGAGCATCCCCGATAAGGGCAGGAAAGGTGCTTCTGCTGTGGAGAGGGTGCTGAGGGGGTCAGGGCTGCTTACAGCTCCAGATCACCCCCAGGATTTTTCCAAGGGGGTGCCCCAATGATAAGATCAATGCAAGGATTACCAGGCAGATAAGGAGCTTTCCTGAGCCTGTCTTTTCAGTTTCCTCTCCCAAGGGGTGGGGGGTGCAGGAAAGGATAAAATGAAAATGAGCTCTCATGCTGAAACAAGTCACTGAGACTCCTGAACTGCAACTGTGAGTGATCAGTACATCTGCCAGAAGGCTCATGACATCCCTTCCCCACCCCTCTGCCTGTGCACAGCACCTGCATCACCTTGGCTGGACCTGTCAGCCTTAGTCTGACCTGTCCTGTTTTCCAGCCTGCAGACAGGAAGATGCCCCCAGGCAGTGCCTGTGAACAGGCAGGATCTGTAGGGCCAGGGGGAGGGCACAGAGGGTGGGATGGTCTGTGAGCACTGACAGGGAACAGACATGGACAGGGAAACACCTCCCAGGGGAGAATCTCCAGGCAGCAGGGAAATGATCAGAAATGAGAGGAAACCGAACCCGGAATTGTTATGGGAGGGAGAAGAGAGAAAAGTCCCTGTGACCCCCTGCAGGTCAGATCCCTCCTGTGAGCAGCCCCCTGGCCTCCTGTCCCACCCAGCAAAGCCTCTGCCCTCAGGGCCGGGGGCTCCAAGGCATGAAGCAGCTCCTGTGCAGCCAGAGCTGCAGTTCCTCTGCAGAGCACAGGGGCTGAGAGCAGCTGCCCGGCAATGTTGGTGTCTGGGAGGTGGCTGCACAGCTGGGGAAGGGTGACGCTGTCTGAGTGCCCGGCTGCCTCTGCCCTGGCCTCTCTCACACCCACCCTCACCGCATTGTCCTTCTTGCTCCCCTGCTCTGGGTCACTGCTGTTGGGATCTTGCTCTTGCTGTCAGGCTCTCTGGGGATGGCAGTTTCAGCTGCAGAGTCACAGCCTGATCTTGTGGGTCCTTTCCTGCAGGTGTGTCCATGGGCACACGCGTGCCAGCTTTGCTCTGACCTGTGGGCTATGGGCAATGCAGTCTGTGGGGCTGGGGAATGAGCCGTGTGTGTCCTGCGCTAAACGTTCGGTGCTGAGAGCTTAGGGAAGGGTGAGACCTGTCATGGTCTGAGGTGGCTCCCTCTGCTCTCAGCAGTGCCTGGTGGCTTTTCAGGGTAACATGGGAGTGTGATCAGCCCCCATCTCAGAAAGGTGCCAGCCCAGGGCAGCTGGAGCAAGACAGAGGGACAGAGCAGCTGCCCTCACTCTGCACTGACCCACAGGCACCCTCTGGTCTCGCAGGACTCGCTCTGTTCTCCCTGAGTGCAGCAGAAATGCTGAGGGTTTCTGACACCCAAGACCACTCCACAGGGTGGGAGGGGAGAAGGAGCTGTAAAAACACCAAAACTCTCAAACTCAGTTTCTCAGGCCTGGGGGTGCAGATGCTGACAGTCCCTTCTGCACCAGGAGCGGTTCCAGCTGACAAAGCTGAACCCCAGGACTGGCCCCTGCCCACCCGATCACACAGGGTCAGGCTGACTCCTCAGGAGCCCCTGGGCAGAGACCCTGCTCCTCATTGCACACTCATCAAGCACCGACGAGGGCTCCAGCCAGGACGTTCTCCTGGAAAAAGAAAAATGTCTCTTTGTGTGATGGGGTGGGAGGGTCTGTGGGAAATGGCTTTGGTTTCTCCCAGAGAAGTCTCACCTAAAACTTCACTGTCTTTTCCTCCCATGGCAGGTCCTCATGCCCACAGGCAGCCAATGTCCAACAGCAGCTCGATCACCCAGTTCCTCCTCCTGCCGTTCACAGACACACGGGAGCTGCAGCTCTTGCACTTCTGGCTCTTCCTGGGCATCTACCTGGCTGCCCTCCTGGGCAACGGCCTCATCATCACCACCATAGCCTGGGACCAGCACCTGCACACCCCCATGTACTTCTTCCTGCTCAACCTCGCCCTCCTCGACCTGGGCTCCATCTCCACCATTGTCCCCAAGTCCATGGCCAATTCCCTCTGGAAAACCAGGGCCACCGCTGACACAGGATGTGCTGCCAAAGTGGTTTTGGTTGTCTTTTCAGAATCAGCAGAGTTTTTTCTTCTCACCATCACGGCCTACGACCGCTACGTTGGACAGTGTGTGTGTCACAAACCCCATTGGACAGTGTGTGTGTCACAAACCCCCGTGGACAGCGTGTGTGTCTCAAACCCCATTGGACAGTGTGTGTGTCACAAACCCCCCTGGACAGCATGTGTGTCACAAACCCCATTGGACAGCGTGTTTGCCACAAACCCCCCTGGACAATGTGTGTGTCACAAACCCCAATTGGACAGCAATTGTGTCACAAACCACCCTGGACAGTGTGTGTGTCACAAACCCCCCTGGATAGCGTGAGTGTGACAAAACCCATTAGACAGTGTGTATGTCTCAAACCCCATTGAACAGCGCCTGTGTAACAAAACTCATTGGACAGCGTGTGTGTCACAAACCCCATTGGACAGTGTGTGTGTCACAAAGCCCCCCAGAGTTTGTGTGTCACAAACTGTATTGGACAGCGAGTGTGTCACAAACCCCATTGGACAAGTGTGTGTGTCACAAACGCCCCAGGACAGTGTGTGTGTCACAAACCCCATTGGACAGCCTGTGTGTCACAAACCCCCCTGGACAGCGTGTGTGTCACAAAGGCCATTGGACAGTGAGTGTGTCACAAACCCCATTGGACAGTGTGTGTGTCACAAACTCCCTTGGAACGTGTGTGTGTCACAAAACTCATTGGACAGCGTGTGTGTTACAAACCCTGTTGGACAGCATGTGTGTCACAAACCCCATGGACAGTGTCTGTGTCACAAACACCCCTGGACACCGTGTGTGTCACAAACCCCCCCTGGACAGTGTTTGTGTCACAAACCCCATTGGACAGTGTGTGTCACAAACCCCACTGGACAGCGTGTGTGTCACAAAACCCCCTTGGGACAGTGTGTGTGTCACAAAACTCATTGGACAGCGTGTGTGTTACAAACCCTGTTGGACAGCGTGTGTGTCACAAACTCCCCCGGACAGCGTGTGTGTCACAAAGCCCATTGGACAGTGTGTGTGTCACAAACCCCCCTGGACAGTGTTTGTGTCACAAACCCCATTGGACAGCCTGTGTGTCACAAACCCCATTGGACAGTGTGTGTGTCACAAACCTCCCTGGACAGTGTTTGTGTCACAAACCCCATTGGACAGCGTGTGTGTCACAACCCCCCCTGGACAGAGTGTGTGTCACAATCCCCATTGCACAGCATGTGTGTCACAAACCCCCTTGGACAGTGTGTGTGTCATAAACCTTATTAGACAGCCTGTGTGTCACACACCCCGTTGGACAGTGAGTGTGTTACAAATCCCATTGGGCAGTATAAGTGTTACAAACCCCATTAGACAGCGTGTGTGTCAGAAACCCCCCTGGACAGCGTGTGTGTCAGAAACCTGCCTAGACAGCATGTGTGTCACAAACCCCATTACACATTGTGTGTGTCACAAACGCATTGGACAGTGTGTGTATCACAAACCCCCCTGGACAATGTGTGTCTCACAAACCTCATTGGAGAGCAAGTGTGTCATAAACCACCCTGGACAGTGTTTGTGTTACAAACCCCATTGGACAGCGTGTGTGTCACAAACCCCATTGGACAGTGTGTGTGTCACAAACCCCCCCTGGACAGCGTGTGTTTGTCCCAAACCTCATTGGACAGTGTGTGTGTCACAAACCCCATTGGACAGCGTGTGTGTCACAGACGCCCCCTGGAAAGCATGTGTGTTCCAAACCTCATTGGACAGTTTGTGTGTGAGAAACACCATTGGACAGCGTGTGTGTCACAGACCCCCCTGGAAATTGTGTGTGTCACAAACCCCATTGGACAGTGTGTGTGTCACAAACCCCATTGGAGAGCGTGTGTGTCACAAACACCCCCTGGACAGCGTGTGTGTCACAAACCCCATTAGACAGTGTCTGTGTCACAAACACCCCCGGACACCGTGTGTGTCACAAACCCTCCTGGACAGTGTTTGTGTCACAAACCCCATTGGACAGCGTGTGTGTCACAAACTCCCCGGGACAGCGTGTGTGTGACAAACCCCCCTGGACAGCGTGTATGTCACAAACCCCATTGGACAGCGTGTGTGTCACAAACCCCATTGGACAGCGTGTGGGTCACAAACCCCATTGGACAGTGTCTGTGTCACAAACCCCCCTGGACAGCGTGTGTGTCACAAACCCCATTAGACAGTGTCTGTGTTACAAACACCCCCGGACACCGTGTGTATCACAAACCCCCCTGGACAGTGTTTGTGTCACAAACCCCATTGGACAGAGTGTGTATCACAAATGCCATTGGACAGCGTGCGTGTCACAAACCTCCCTGGACAGAGTGTGTGTCACAATCCCCATTGGACAGCATGTGTGTCACAAACCCCCTTGGACAGTGTCTGTGTCACAAACCCCCTTGGACAGTGTGTGTGTCACAAATCTTATTAGACAGCCTGTGTGTCACCCCGGACACCGTGTGTGTCACAAACCCCCCTGGACACTGTTTGTGTCACAAAACCCATTGGACAGCGTGTGTGTCACAAACCCCTTTGGACAGTGTGTGTGTACACACACCCCCCTGGAGAGTGTGTGTGTCACAAACCCCACTGGACAGTGTGTGTGTCACAATTCCCATTGGACAGCGAGTGTGTCACAAACCCCATTGGACAGTGTGTGTGTCACAAATGCCATTGGACAGCGTGTGTGTCACAAACTCCCCCGGACAGCGTGTGTGTCACAAACCCCACTGGACAGTGTGTGTGTCACAATCCCTATTGGACAGCATGTATGTCATAAACCCTCTTGCACAGTGCGTGTGTCACAAACCTCATTGGACAGCGTGTGTGTCAGAAACCCCCCTGTGACAGGTCTCATGTGGAGCCTGGTGGGTCCATAAGCACCCACTGGGCTCTTTGTGGGCATCTCCCCTTATAAACCAGCAGCCTGCTTGTCCTGAGGGCTTTTTCTTTCTTTCTTTTTTCCCCCTTTCTTTTTCACTTTGTCTTTCAGGAACCTCACCTTGGAGGTGGGGAGGGTTGGGCTTTGTTGCCTGTGGGTCTCTAGGATGTAGTATCAGGATTTTCTACCCTTCCCAGCACTGCCAAGCAGGTAAGGACACAGCAATGAGCTGCTTCTGCTCCCCCATGGCTGGGCTGGGCTCGGGGGCTCTGCAGTCAGGAGGTGTCCCAGCCCTGTCCTCCTCCTGTTTGCCATGCTGGATGAAGGACGATGTCTTCACGTAGCTCTGGAGTGGCCCTGGGGCTTGGTTCCCAGCCCAGCTGCAGCAACTCTCTGATAGCGCAAAGAAACTCTGTCCTGGCGCTGAACGTCCCTGCGTCCCGGAGCCGCTCGCTCACCCTGCTCAGCCGCGAGGGATTTGGCAAGGGCTTCAGTGGGTACGTGGCTGTCGGGATGTGCACAGGGTCTCACCTCGTGTTTGTCCCCAAGGGAACGTGTCTCTACTCTGGGATAGGTTTAGATTCATGGTCTCAGCACCAGGAGCCTCGCAGGGCGCGGGCTGCTGTTCCCCTGTGTTCAGGGCAGAGCTGGTGTCCCTGGTGTCCCTACTGCCCTTGTGGCAGAGACTGGGCAGTGCTGACATCCCAAAGGCCACCAGCTCATGCCTGTGTCCCCGCTGCTCTGCCAGGAGCTTCTGCAACATGAGCGATGCGTTGGGGGCTGATGTGTGGGACCGCAGCTGCTCCATCCCAGACCCACAGCTGGTCCAGAGGATCGTGTCCCAGGTGGAGTTCTACCTTTCCGATGAGAACCTGGCCAAGGACGCTTTCCTGCTGAAACACGTCCCGAAGAACAAGATGGGCTGCGTCAGCATCAAACTGCTGACGTCCTTCAAGAGGGTAGGTGGCCCCTGGTGCCGGCCAGCGGGGCTGGGAAGTGGCCTTCATGTGGAGGGTGTCCATGTGTCTGGGTGTCCTCTGGCTGTCTCTGCTAGGGTGTATGGGGAGGTCCAGGTTGCCATTTCCAGAGCCCATTGGGAACGTTCTCCTGCAAACCCCAGAGATGCTCATGTGGCATGGGGACGTTGTTTGGCTGTGGTTTCAGGTTGATGGGGTCGCAGCCTGCCCGGACAGCGGGCTTAGCGTGGTCCCTGCTTGAGACGCTCACGGGGACGTGGTGACCCCCGTCTCTTCCACAGGTGAAATACCTGACGCGTGACTGGCGGCTCACGCTCTACGCCCTGCGGTTCTCGGAGCTGCTGGAGGTGAATGAGGAGGGCACCAAAGTGCAGCGCCATGTCCCCATGCCCGAGTCCCTGCTCAGCATCCCCCCCAGCAAACTGCTGCTGGCCTGGGAGATGCTGCCCCGCGAGCAGAACGCGCTGTCGCCGCTGCAGAACAGCTTCCTGGAGACCATCGGGAGGATGTTCAGCCCCTTGGGCACCATCGCCTCCATCCGCATCCTGTGCCTGGGTCGCAAGCTGCCCTCGGATGTGCGCAAATACACGTCGTGCTTCCCTGAGCTGCTGAGCCGGTGCTGCACGCTGGTGGAGTGCGAGAGCCTGGAGAGCGCCCGCAGAGCCCTGGAGGAGCTCGGCCACACCCGGGCAGCCGGAGCATCAGGGTGGTCCTGCTCAGTGGGAAGGGCTCCCAAGGAGAAACCGGGAGGCGGTGGAGGAGCTGGTGGATCAGCTGGGTTGGAAAGCGCAGGCGACAGCCGCAACGTTCCCCTACGGCCTCGGGGGCTCCCTGCTCGGCAGCGCTCGGGAGCTGAACGGTGCCTCGGCTTGCCATCGCTCCTCCTGAACAAGGAGCCCTCGGAACCCACCTTGTCCAGCAGTGACTTCAATCCAAATGACTGGAGCGACACCTTCACCGGATCGCTCCTCTCCAGTGACCTCTTCCCTCCCTTCGACGCCAACATGGGCAGCGGCAGCTGCTGCCAGCCCCGAGAGGCCCCCGCGGTGCCTGGAGGGCAGCGGGGCGCCCGCCTGGGCCCCCTGGGCCAGCAGCTCCTCTCGGGATCCCAAACCCCACCCAGGATCCCCCCAGCAGCAAACCGGGGTGTCCGAGCTCCTCGGGCTCTGCGACGGGTTCCTGCGCCTGCCCCGCGGCCACAATGGCACCGGCGGCTTCTCCAGCAGCATCGGGAGGGAGAGCTCGTCCTGCAGCGCTGAGGCTTCTCTACATTTGGGTTTGGGGATTCTTTTTTTCTACTTTTCTCTGTGCCCCCCCCAGAGCTGTGGTGGGTGCTGCAGCTGCTCCAGGGACCCGAGTTTTGGGCCAGGATGAAGCTCGGGGTGCTGAGCGGCAGCGGGGGCTGCACCGGCACCAGCGTCCGGGATGGGGACTCAGTGCACCTGCTGCTGGCCGGACCCGCAGAGCTGGGTCGCCGGGTGCTCCATGGGCCCCAGGTTGTGGAGCTGGGGTGGGAAATGAGCAATAAAGGGAGATGAGATTTCCAGGCAATTTCTGGCCAGTGTAGTGATAGTTTGGTTGGTTGCAGGACCAGGGAGTGGAAAAACAGCTGCCCAAGGTGCAGCCAGACAAGGGCAGGAGGGTCCCTGCCCTGCAGTGCCTCCCTCGCCATTCTGGGGCTGATTTGGGGTTATTTTGCTGCAGCAGGCAGGCAAAGCTGGGTCTGTGGTTCCCAGTGCCCCTTCACCCCACCCCACACAGGCATAGGGCAGATCCAGAAAAACAGCATTTAATTGAAAGCAAAAAAGAAAAAAAGGTCCCATGAAGCCACTCCAGCCCCCCTCACCCCTATGCAGGCATCCCACCCTCCAAACCCCTCCAGACCCCCCCATGTAGCATCAAATCCTCCCTAACCCCTCCAGACGCCCCCAATGTAGCATCGTATCCTCCCTAACCCCTCCAGACCCCCCAATGTAGCATCGTATCCTCCCCCCCACCCCCCCCCCCCCCCCTAACCCCTCCAGACCCCCCAATGTAGCATCGTATCCTCCCTAACCCCTCCAGACCCCCCCCAATGTAGCATCGTATCCTCCCTAACCCCTCCAGACCCCCCAATGTAGATGTCCTCCTAACCACTCCCCCCGCCTCCCTAATGCAGTATCCTGTCTCCCCAACCCTCCAC
>CABFKC020000234.1:0-25995 GCA_901699155.2 Streptopelia turtur | reverse complement strand
GAAACACAAGGGTGGGGGTTTACCGTAACATGTACATTGTGCTGGAAAGTTATTTGTGGTTTACCTTAAAAATTGCTCTGTGCTGAAAATGCTCATAAAAACTTAAGAAAACCTCAACTTCAGAAAACACTAAAGTTGCTAAAATCCTCGTTCCCTGAGGTGCGAGATGAGAAGTTTTCACGTGAGCTCTGTACCTTAGTGCCCGTGTTCAAAGTGCCGTATGTTTTTAAATACTGCTGTCACTTTTATGAAGTGTATCTGTGAGGTAATTTTTTATGGCACACGTATGTGTTCTCTAAAGGACAAAGGCTGAGAAATACTTTTCCTTGGAACATACACATTTGAAAATCGTTCTCCAATGGGCTTAAATAATTAGAAACAAGACATGAAAATGTTCGAGGTACTTGATGGGGCAGGGAACACAATTGCTTCAGATTGAAAAGAGCAGCTGTAGATGCTTTTTGGCTCATCTTGTCTTAGCCCTGGAAAGGGACATAAAATCCTGTCCGGTCGCTGTCACCCACCTCAGGCTTTGTCACAGGTGGAAAACTGTCACACGGACAAACAGACTGCAGACAGACTGCAGTTACAGCGGCTGCCTTTGTTACTGGATGGGGTGCTCACAGCGGTGACCGCTGCTAAGCCTGGAGTTAGAGCTGTCCAGTGCAGTTAGTTAATTTAAAGCCAGGTCTGTTGGTTTGTTTAGTAGCCCACGTTCATCATCACAGAGAATGTGCCTTCAAATCACCCCCTCTCTTTTTTGTTCATTTTTATTTCAAAGCTTGACTAATCTTTACTTGCTTTGTGAAGGAACCTTGAATGAGCAAGAAGGCTCTTCGGGAACTAAATCCTTCCCATAATAAAGATTTGTAGCCTTGGTTTACTTATAGTGTTGTAAAAGAAACTGGAAATTTATTGGTTATTAAGGGTAACTTCATTTAAACCTTTCTTTTTAATTTTCCAATATCTGATGTTTTTCATCAGTAGAGCTGAGGCCATTTCTCAGCCAGTGTTCATTTGTCATCATTCCAGTTTGTGTCTTACAGAGGGGACGTCTGCTCATAGAACAGACGCGGACGACAAACACACCAAACCCATCAGCAATTCAGCAGTGACTCGGCTGCCAGAAAAGAACCGGCTCTGTTCTGGTGCGGGACTGGGCTGCCAGAACAAGAACCAGCTCTGTTCTGGTGCGGGACTGGGCTGCCAGAAAAGAACCGGCTCTGTTCTGGTGCGGGACTGGGCTGCCAGAAAAGAACCGGCTCTGTTCTGGTGCGGGACTGGGCTGCCAGAACAAGAACCGGCTCTGTTCTGGTGCGGGACTGGGCTGCCAGAAAAGAACCGGCTCTGTTCTGGTGCGGGACTGGGCTGCCAGAACAAGAACCGGCTCTGTTCTGGTGCGGGACTGGGCTGCCAGAAAAGAACCGGCTCTGTTCTGGTGCGGGACTGATCCACTCTGGCTGGGTGGATCCTGGCTGGGTGGATCCCGGCTGCGTGGATCTCTGGCTGGGTGGATCCCGGCTGGGTGGATCCCGGCTGGGTGGATCCTGGCTGCTGGCGTGGGCTCTGCTGGCACAGACGTGACCGTCACGCTGCGCTGGTCTGCGGCTGCTGGCACTGGTGGCAGGGGACGTCTCTGTGCCGTGGGGCTGTCCTGCCCCGGCGGGCACGCAGAGCTGGTTCAGTGTGACTGGTTAGTTGTGTTTTTAAACCGAATACTTAACCTCAGCGAGGAAAACATGAACATTACTGTGTCAGCTAATTCAAGGATGAGGAGGAACACAAAAACATGCTCTTCCAGTCTGAATGGTAGATTTGAACAGTCAACAAGTTCTTTTCAGGTTGTTTCCCGAAGTTCAACTTCATTATTGTAATTTTGAAGTTTATTAATAGAATGAAATGCCATATAGGATACAATTCTACATGTAATGAATGAAAAATCAGAGTCTGTTCGAACAAATCTTGTCAAAGAAAATAAACATTTAGGACAGGAGGAGACAGGAAGACAGATCAAAACAACATTGAGAAATCAGTACTGGACTCTTCACCGGCCCCCACAATTAAATTCTAAGTTTTAATTAATGACCATTGTTGGTGTGGGTCAGTGAGCAAAAGTTACACAAAGCGCTGTGAGCGTCAGTAGCACCACAGCTGGGTGACACCACGGCTGGGTGACACCACAGCTGGGTGACACCAGGGCTGGGTGACAACACAGCTGGGTGACAACACAGCTGGGTGACACCAGGGCTGGGTGACACCAGGGCTGGGTGACACCACAGCTGGGTGACAACACAGCTGGGTGACACCACGGCTGGGTGACACCATGGGTGGGTGACAACACAGCTGGGTGACAACACAGCTGGGTGACTCCACAGCTGGGTGACACCACGGCTGGGTGACTCCACGGCTGGGTGACACCAGGGCTGGGTGACTCCACGGCTGGGTGACACCATGGCTGGGTGACTCCACAGCTGGGTGACACCAGGGCTGGGTGACACCACGGCTGGGTGACACCAGGGCTGGGTGACACCACGGCTGGGTGACACCAGTGGGTGTTTGGGGTGCCCATTGGTGCGGGGTGGGCAGCCCAACCCCCATCGCTGGTGATGGAAAAACACTGCTTTTCAGCTTTTTGTCCCAAGCACTGGAATACCGGTTTTGTGATAAAAACAGAGTTAGTCCTCTGCTTTCTAGTATACTCAAGCGGAACACGTACAGCAGTACAGCGCAACGTTGCCAGTGGTGCTGTGTGTTGTCACAGTAACCGCGGTCACCACCGCTGCCCTTCTGCGGGCGGTGCCTGCAGGCCGCGGTGTGTCCTGGCGCGCGCGCGGTCCCAGCGGCGCTGTGGGACAGCGCTGGCTTCAGGTGGTTTTGGTTCAGACGTTAAGGTCACCTTCCCCTTGGAAACCAGGAGAGGTGTGACCAGAAAGGGACACTGGGCGCGGGGACCGGCTCACTGTGCGCCCCCAGGAGGACGGCGCCCCCTCGCCCGCCGTTTGCACTGTGCAGCCTCCACACCTTTTTCTGAACACATCAACAGAGCAATTGCTATAATGTTTATACAAAATGTAGTATAAACATAGAGCTTCAAAATAAGCTTTCTCTGTATCTTTCCAGAAACAATTGTGCTACCTGTATGCATTTCTAATCTGAACACACAGATTTCATTTAACAAAACTCATCCCTGTATTTTCACTTACAGCAAGATGTTTACATTTATGCATATATAATATCTCTAATTATACAAGCATTAAATGAAACATTTTGGTGCATCTATGAAGAGATATTTATTAGTTATTTCTGAAGTGCATACATAAAATAGATAACAACAACAACAAAAAACTGCAAAACCCACAGTTGTGCAAAGTCGTTAATGCTGGAAACTGCTAATAAAATATTAGCAGTAGTAAGTTCAGCTGCAGTCTGTCCTGGACAAAATATCAATGGCTGAAATGTGCCAGAAAACCTGATGAAATAAATTTGCAAAATAATAAGGTTCTGGCATTTAAATAATCTTCTTAAACCAGCAAAAATGGAGAAAGCTGTTTAGCAGTTGTATTTCATTCTCCCTTTCTGAGGCAGAAAGAGGCGTTTGCGTGGGTGGCTGCGGCGGGTGATCCGTGGCTGCGGAGCCGCGTCCGCGTCCCCCGTCCCCTGCGCGGACAGCCCCTGCGGTGCCCTGGCCGGCTGATAAACCGTAACCTTGAAACTCCCGTTTGCTGATTCTTTCTCAGTTTAACTACTTTCTTTTGAGAGAGAGAGATATTCCTTGAAATATACTGTTTAAAAGCTATAAATAAGTTGTAAGGAAGCAGAAAAAATCCTTGTTTCTCAGAATCCCAGAACGTGAGGGGTTGAAGGGCCCTGTAAAGCCCATCCAGTGCAATCCCCCCATGGAGCAGGAACACCCAGCTGAGGTTACACAGGAAGGTGTCCAGGGGTTGGAATGTCTGCACAGAAGGAGACTCCACAACCCCCTGGGCAGCCTGGGCCAGGCTCTGACACCCTCACCCCCAACAAGGTTCTTCTCACTTCCAGCGGAACCTCCTGTGTTCCAGTTTGCACCTATTTGACTGCACCTTGTAAAAAATGAAATAATGGTGACATTACTCAAGACTCTCACGTTCCCTTTTTTTAATAGCAAGTAATGAATTAATCAATAAGCCACATAGATTTTGGCACAAGTTATTTTGAAAGCTGAAAAATGACTGAATTTCTAATATATCTATATTGGAGAAATTTAATTTTTTAGTCTTTTTGGTAACAAGGTTTCCCTTTGGGAAAATGTTTTAGCATTAGTGTGTGTAATCAGGATAACTGTTTTCTACATTTTGATACTATAGCGCTTGTGTTTGAAAATAAATCAACAATCCAAAGGAAAACATCAGTCATTGTTGGGCCGTGTGTGCAGCTCAGTGTGTCCTGAGGGGCTCTGCGCCCGCGATCAACAACAGCGGCTGCGCCGAACCGGAGCGTCTGCGGCGCGAGGTCCCTGCCAGGCGGGACTGTGACCCCAGGGCGTGTGGGGGTGCAGAGCAACCCGTGTGAGGGACAGACAGACGGGATCGGGACAGACAGACACGGGTCCGGGACAGACAGACATGGGTCCAGGGACAGACAGACAGGGATCCGGGACAGACAGACGGGGATCCGGGACAGACAGACACGGGTCCGGGACAGACAGACATGGGTCCGGGACAGACAGACACGCGTCTGGGGACAGACAGATGGGGATCCGGGACAGACAGACATGGGTCCGGGACAGACAGACACGCGTCTGGGGACAGACAGACATGGGTCCGGGGACAGAAAGACGGGGATCTGGGGATGGACAGACGGGGATCCAGGGACAGACAGACACGGGTCCAGGACAGACAGACAGGGATCTGGGACGGACAGACACGGATCCGGGGCCGCCCTGCGCAGGGACCTCGGTCCCGCGCTCTCGGGGCGCTCGGTCGCGCTGATTCCGCCGCAGTCACGTTCCCATTTGCAGTTTCCTGCACACCTACAGAGGGTTCAGTTCTCTCTTCACGTGTTAAAACAAGGTTGCTGCTCCTTCAGTGTGTTTCAGGAGGGCGGCGTTTGACCGGTTTGCTGGTTGGACTCTTACTACTTCAGTCACCAGCCATCTTCCCCACAAAAGGCCAAGGCTGCTTCAAAGGGGCTCTGAGTTTCGCCGTGTGTGGGGAAGGTGCGAACTGGCGATCGAGGTCGCCGATCTCGCTGGTGCCCGACTCGTCTGCTCCGGTGCAGTACGTGTAACTGTGCTGGGGACAGCCTGGCTTGGTTCAGCTGCTGCCGGCAGGTTCTCGAGCGCTGGGGCCAGCAGGGGCCGGCTCGCTGTGCGAGCGCCGGCCGGACAGCGTCTTCCCTTGGGAAGCTCCTCTGCCTCTGCTGGGTCCTGTAAGCATCGTGGTATTTGTCTGCCAAAGCTTGGGTGAATTTTCGTGAATACTGCTTTCCAGCACACGCTTTGTACAGCTGTCCTGTTTTAATTGTATTTCTCCAGACACCGGTCCTGTGTTGAGCCCGGTGACGATGACAGGTGCGGCAGGGCCGGGCGGAGCGAACCGGCGCAGCCATTGCGGGCGGCTGGCGGCTTGTGGGTCCGTCCCCAAACCAGAACACTTATTTTTGATCACAGAAGAGGCAAAATATAACTGCCCGCTTCTCTGGTGTGCTCTTATTTCCTCTACTTTTTCTGATTAAAAATTTATTCACCTCTTTCAAGTTTCACCAGTGAGTTAGAAAATCATCCAAATTACAGCAAATGGCCTCTAGTTGTCCTGCCAAAAGCTCTTCATTTTCATCTATAAACGTTCAAATTGCTTTTCTTGACCTTTTTGCCCTGTACCTCCCTGACCCTGAGTAATCATGGACATAATTTCAAATAACGAAGGACTCATCTTTGGAATTACACAGATAACATTTTTAATGGCACATTAATGATAGTTTGAGGGATACAGTCAAATTGTTATTTAATTGAAATGCTGTCAATGTCTTTTTTTTATATTATTTGTGTATTTTGAAAGCTATGATGAGGGCTAGAAAGCAACCAGCTGTGTAGGAGACTCAGGGGCCTTAAAGTGTGTGTTAGTGATCACACCAGGAAAAGAAGGAAGGAAAACCACTGTTTCTTGCCTTTGTTCCTGTTTGGAAAAGCAGAAGTCCAGTCAGTAATCTCCCACATCCTGAAGAGGAAGCGCGCTTGGGTGGGACGTCTTCTCATCAAGCGGAGGTGACCCCATGGTTCAGGACATCCCTGCAGGGCCGTGGGTCCTGAGGCTCCGGGACTGTAATTCAGGGAAATCTGAGGATGATGTTACCTCAGTAATTAAAACCCTACAGTGCAAAACTTCTCGGCGCGTTTGTGGTGAGCTTCCCTGGAGCAGCGCAGAGTCCTGCAGAGGCAGCGGTGGCGTTTAACGCTTGTGAGAAGGAGACATGCACTGTGCAGAACGCAAGTTTTACGCTAAACTCCGGGGAAAAGTTAGCATTCGTTGTTTTCCTCATAATTTTTCACCGGATGGACTTTGAGTGCACATTGAAACATTGCATTCTGTCAACAAATCCTGTGTTTAAATAGGAGTTCAGGGTATTCTCAGGGGCATTTTGGTAGTGTACATGCTGATTTTTGTTCTCCTTTATGGACCAGCCCAATCTGTGCCGTTAGCATGGTGGGGTCAGTGTGTGCACAACGGCTGCATGCTGCGGATATTAATAAAACCCATGTCGTCATTTATTAATTCAGGAAGCCACAGTCCGCAGCCTCATCCCCCAGCTCTCTTTAGTACCAGCAATCACTTTATTTAAGATGGTACCTCAGCCTCCCTCGCTCCCGCTGTCCTGTAGCTCCTCCTGGTAAGAGGCACTGCAGGACTCTGACGTTCGTGCAGCCAGCGCGGTGTGTGACGTGACAAATCGCGTGGTGAAGGGGCAGAACGGGAATGCGAGCTGAGGCTGGGCAGCCCTGCTGTGTCTGTCGTGACGATGGGTGAGTTCTGGCTGGTGTGCAGCCCTGGGTGCTGCAGCGGCTCGTGCGGCACGCGGGGTCCTCTCCACGGCACGGAACGGCCGGTGCACCGCACACCCAGAACAGACAGTGCACCGCACACCCAGAATGGACAGTGCACCGCACACCCAGAACGGACAGTGCACCGTACACCCAGAATGGACAGTGCACCGCACACCCAGAACGGACAGTGCACCGTACACCCAGAATGGACAGTGCACCGCACACCCAGAATGGACAGTGCACTGCACACCCAGAATGGACAGTGCACCGCACACCCAGAATGGACAGTGCACCGCACACCCAAAACAGACAGTGCACCCTACACCCAGAATGGACAGTGCACTGCACACCCAGAATGGACAGTGCACCATACACCCAGAACGGACAGTGCACCGTACACCCAGAATGGACAGTGCACCGCACACCCAGAATGGACAGTGCACCGTACACCCAGAACGGACAGTGCACCGTACACCCAGAATGGACAGTGCACCGCACACCCAGAACGGACAGTGCACCGTACACCCAGAATGGACAGTGCACTGCACACCCAGAACGGACAGTGCACCGTACACCCAGAACGGACAGTGCACTGCACACCCAGAATGGACAGTGCACCGCACACCCAGAATGGACAGTGCACTGCACACCCAGAATGGACAGTGCACCGCACACCCAGAATGGACAGTGCACTGCACACCCAGAACGGCCGATGCACCGCACACCCAGAATGGACGGTGCACCGCACACCAGAATGGACAGTGCACCGCACACCCAGAACGGCCGGTGCACAGTGCGCCCACGTCGTTGCCGGCACGGCCTCCTGCCCCTTCCAGCTGCCAGCACTGGGCTGCCCGAGCGTGGGGGCAGGAGCAGAAGCTCCTCAGGACCCCCCTGGTGGTGCCGAGTGCGGGGGCAGAGCCACGGCCTGGGAGTTCCCTGGCAGCGGCACCAGCGACAGAGAGAGCAGACGGTAGAACAGGGGAGTCTGGTGGGGCCGGGGGTCTGCGCGGTGTCTCTTGGGCTGCACCGGGAGGGCGGCAGCTGGGCCTGCAGATGGGGTGTCCGGAGCGGCCGCGGCTGCTGCCCAGGGACCGGCGCTGTGTGCGGCAGGAGCCCGTGGTGGCCATGGGGAGCGATTTCAGCGTGACGTGTGGTCTGGGGGAGCAGCCGCAGCTCCGGGCTGTGAGCACTTCTCCCCAGCCCTGGGCTCACTCGCTCACCCGCCCGCGCCCGGCCCCAGGGTGTCACCCTGGTCACTCCTGTCCCCAACACCGGGGGTGTGCCCCGGCCAGCGCCGCCACCGCGGGACAGGAGCAGCCCCTGCCCTGGGCCCCTCCGGTCGCCTCGGGTGCTGCCCGAGCCTGGCCTGGAGGGACGAGGCGGTCGGTCCGTCACAGGGCTGGGCGCGGGCCGGGCTGCGGGGACGCGGGTTTGTCACCGTGCCCGGCCCCGGCGGTGCCTGGGGGCGTGCGGGGTGGTTTGGGACAAAAGCTCAGTGTCTCCGTTTGGAGTGAGCTCAGGGGTCCTCGGGCTGCCGGTCAGGATGCTCGTCTGGTGCTTTGAAAGTCTGGTTGTTCAGTGACAAGGCTTCCTTAATTCTAGCAAAGATGCATAACTTACAGGGCTAAATACACAAGCTCTATTATTTTTTAAATTAGAAAAACTATACTAAAACTCTGAAATAGTAAGTGGGTCCTCTGTGATAAACTTATGACAGAATTACAAAGGCCCAGACTTATTTCTGGCGCTTCGTTTGTCCGTTGCGGTGAGTTCGCGCCGTGTCCGCGCATCACGGGCCCTGGTGACCGTCCCCTCTGCTCGGTTGCTCGCCGTCCTGTCGGACCGACGGTGCCGCGCGTGCTCCCGCGGGCACCGCGGCTGGCAGAAAACCGGCACCTGCCACTCGTGGGCGTGGGGGAAGGTTACAGGTCAGGTTTTGCAGCAGGTGATGTGCGGGTGGGGACAGTATGTGACACGTGTGCTCTGCGGTGTCAGGACAGTGTGTGACACGTGTGCTCTCGTTTTGGGGACAGTGTGTGACACGTGTGCTCTGGGGTGTCAGGACAGTGTGTGACACATGTGCTCTCGTTTTGGGGACAGTGTGTGACACGTGTGCTCTGGGGTGTCAGGACAGTGTGTGACACGTGTGCTCTCGTTTTGGGGACAGTGTGTGACACGTGTGCTCTGCAGTGTCGTTGTGGCCACATCGGCGCTGTCCGAAGTTGTGTGGCCTGAGATGTGAAGTGCCCCCGTGTGCCCCGTTGTGCTGCCAGCCCCACTGGTCCTGACACAGAACATACTGTAGCTCTGCATCCTGTACGTAGGTCGTGCACGGGATGTATGGGTCTCAGTTTGAAACTGAGATGAGCAGGATTGGTTTCTGGCCATTGGTTGCAGGCAGGTGCTCTGTGTGTGTTTGTATCTGTGTGTCTGTGTGTGTGTGTCTGTGTCTGTGTGTGACTCTGTGTGTCTGCGTCTGTGTGTGTGTGTGTGTGTCTGTGTGTATGTGTGTGTGTGTGTGTGTGTGTGTGTCTATGTGTCTGTGTGTGTCTGTGTGTGTGTGTGTGTGTCTGTGTGTGTGTGTGTCTATGTGTCTGTGTGTGTCTGTGTGTATGTGTGTGTGTGTGTGTGTGTGTGTGTGTCTATGTGTCTGTGTGTGTCTGTGTGTGTGTGTGTCTATGTGTCTGTGTGTGTGTCTGTGTGTGTGTGTCTATGTGTGTCTGTGTGTGTATGTGTGTGTGTGTCTCTGTGTGTGTGTCTGTGTGTGTGTGTGTCTGTCTGTGTGTGTGTGTCTGTGTGTCTGTGTGTCTATGTGTCTGTGTGTGTGTGTCTGTGTGTCTATGTGTCTGTGTGTCTGTGTGTCTGTGTGTGTATGTGTCTGTGTGTGTGTCTATGTGTCTGTGTGTCTGTGTGTGTCTGTGTGTGTCTGTCTGTGTCTGTGTGTCTGTGTGTCTGTGTGTCTATGTGTCTGTGTGTCTCTATGTTTGTGTGTGTGTCTGTGTGTGTGTGTGTCTATGTGTCTGTATGTGTCTGTGTGTGTGTGTCTGTGTGTGTGTCTGTGTGTCTGTGTGTGTGTGTCTGTGTGTCTGTCTGTGTGTGTGTCGGTGTGTCTGTGTGTGTCTGTCTTTGTGTGTGTGTGTGTGTGTGTGTGTGTGTCTGTGTGTCTGTGTGTCTATGTGTGTGTGTGTGTGTGTGTCTGTGTCTATGTGTGTGTGTGTGTCTGTGTCTGTGTGTCTATGTGTCTGTGTGTCTGTGTGGTGTGTGTGTGTCTGTGTGTGTGTGTGTCTGTGTGTGTGTGTGTCTGTGTCTGTGTGTCTGTGTGTCTGTCTGTGTGTCTGTGTGTCTGTCTGTGTGTGTGTCTGTGTGTCTGTCTGTGTGTCTGTGTGTCTGTCTGTGTGTCTGTGTGTGTGTGTGTCTGTGTGTGTGTCTGTGTGTGTGTCTGTGTGTCTGTGTGTCTGTCTGTGTGTGTGTCTGTGTGTCTGTCTGTGTGTCTGTCTGTGTTGTGTGTGTCTGTGTGTGTGTCTGTGTGTCTGTGTGTCTGTGTGTCTGTCTGTGTGTGTCTGTGTGTCTGTGTGTCTGTGTGTCTGTCTGTGTGTGTCGGTGTGTCTGTGTGTCCCTGCTCGGGTGCCGCAGCAGCGTTCCTGTATCGGGTGTATCGCGAGTGCCCGGTCAGCCCCGGTGTCACCGCGGCGCGGGGCCCGTGGCCAAGCGGGGACAGAGGGTCTGCGGTGACGGAAAAATCCACGTCGTGTCCCTAAAACGTTTCAGATTTTTTTTTGCCTTTCTCTTTCTTTTATGATGGGAGAAACACGATAGTTTTGTTGTTGGCTCGGTGACCCCGTTTCCAGACGCGTGCTCGCGCGGGCGCGATGCGGATGCAGGAGCTGTGTAAATCTGCATTGGCTTTTTGCAGGGAAGAGGTGGAGCTTATTTTTTCCCTGTCGCTGTTAATAGTGTTTTCCTGAAGCATGATGTATTTACAGCTGTGTTCAACATGGTTTCCTGTTTTTGTCTCAGCGCCGCGCGCCGCGCTGGCGGTGGTGAACGCCGGGCCGTGCGGTGTGACAGGCGGGTTTCGGGTTCACCTGCTGCAGCCGGCGCCGCCGTCATCTCGGAATCTCACGTGCCTGATTAGTTGACTGCAGCAGATTTTCAATTTAAATGTGACTTCATCTGCTTGATTAAAAATGTAACAGAACATTATCTGTTGCAAATAAGTTTCAGAGGAAGAGATGATTTTGCCTGTTTAAAAATAACATCTGTTTATATTGGCTGGGAGCAGATGATTAATACCTCTCTAATTTCGAGGTTTACCAGTCCAGCTCACCTGTCTCTGCATGGATAGCTGAAATTGATGGCTGTCGGGTATAAACATCTACCCGTTGATGTTTATTTGATGGATTTCTTTTTTAAGGATAATATGGAATCCCATCATTGGGCATTCATTTATTTGCCGCTCATCAAGATGATTGACAGTTCTGCCAGCGACAGAGGAAAAGGTTTTTCCTCCTTGGTACACGCAGGAGAAATTGGGCGCGGGTGATCGGTGTGTGCAGCAGACAGCGGCTCGCCGAGGCCCCCGCCGGCGCTGGGCACGGGGCCGGTCAGCTGCGGCCTCACCCGGTGTGCCGAGCCCGGCCTGCCCGCGGGACACGCGGCTCTGCATTGAGCCGGGCCCAGCTGCTGCACTGAGCCGGGCCCGCTGAGCCGGGCCCAGCCGCTGTACTGAGCCAGGCCCACTGAGCTGGGCCCAGCCGCTGCACTGAGCCGGGCCCGCTGAGCCGGGCCCAGCCGCTGTACTGAGCCAGGCCCACTGAGCTGGGCCCAGCCGCTGCACTGAGCCGGGCCCACTGAGCCGGGCCCAGCCGCTGCACTGAGCCGGGCCCACTGAGCCGGGCCCAGCCGCTGCACTGAGCCGGGCCCACTGAGCCGGGCCCAGCCACCAGCCGCTGCACTGAGCCGGGCCCACTGAGCTGGGCCCAGCCGCCAGCAGCTGCACTGAGCTGGGCCCAGCCGCTGCACTGAGCCAGGCCCAGCCACCAGCCACTGCACTGAGCCGGGCCTACTGAGCCGGGCACAGCTGCCAGCATCTGGTCCCAGCCACGGCCCTGCCTGTCCTCTGCCGCAGGGTGCTGGGACTGCCATGGGGACACAGGCTGCTCCAGGCCGCTGGGCCTGTGGGCTCTTGGCAGGACGGGACCGCGGGGCTGCCAGGACAGGTGGTTCCTGTAAATGTGATGGATCGGGATCACTGGTCGCAGGGACAGCTGCAGCCGTGGTTCCTGTGAATGTGGTTGCAGGGACAGCTGCAGCCGTGATTCCTGTGAATGTGGTTGCAGGGACAGCTGCAGCCGCGGTTCCTGTGAATGTGGTCGCAGGGACAGCTGCAGCCGTGGTTCCTGTGAATGTGGTTGCAGGGACAGCTGCAGCCGCGGTTCCTGTGAATGTGGTCGCAGGGACAGCTGCAGCCGTGGTTCCTGTGAATGTGGTTGCAGGGACAGCTGCAGCCGCGGTTCCTGTGAATGTGGTTGCAGGGACAGCTGCAGCCGCGGTTCCTGTGAATGTGGTTGCAGGGACAGCTGCAGCCGCGGTTCCTGTGAATGTTGTTGCAGGGACAGCTGCAGCCGCGGTTCCTGTGAATGTGGTTGCAGGGACAGCTGCAGCCGCGGTTCCTGTGAATGTTGTTGCAGGGACAGCTGCAGCCGTGGTTCCTGTGAATGTGGTCGCAGGGACAGCTGCAGCCGTGGTTCCTGTGAATGTGGTTGCAGGGACAGCTGCAGCCGCGGTTCCTGTGAATGTGGTCGCAGGGACAGCTGCAGCCGTGATTCCTGTGAATGTGGTTGCAGGGACAGCTGCAGCCGCAGTTTCTGTGAATGTGGTTGCAGGGACAGCTGCAGCCGTGGTCCCCACGCCGTGCCCGGTTTGTGGAGCTGATGCGGCTCCAGCGGCGGCTCTGGACACAGATCCCGGGTGGTGCAGCATTGAGCAGCAAGCACCAGGTGTGTGCCGTTGGTGACACCGGTTTCTTGTGAGCCTGGGCTCGTGGCTCCACGTCCCGCCCTGTTCCCAAATCCGTAGCGGAGATTCGGAGGCAGCCGCCCAGCCCGGTGAAGCTCGTGTGTTGTATGAGCGCAGCGTTGTTTTGTTTCTACTGGTAAATAGACAGTTTCTTCGAGTTTATTTTGTTTTCTAAATGCAGTAATCAAACATTATGGAAAGATCCAAAGTCATTTCATCTTGCTTCTGTCCTAAAAGGATGAAAAACAATGATTTCCATGCGAGATCGAGGTGTATTTAAATTCATTTGATGTCAGGTAGCGGGGGGAGCCCTGTGCAGCCTCTGTCCGTAATCCCGCGCGGTGTGGCACGGCGCTGGCCGCTGTCGACCCGCAGGACGGGGTCGCGGCTCCTGGTTTCAGCCGCTTTGCTGTGCCTGGGGTTGAAACGCGGTGCGTTTGCTGTAGAGCCCGTCGTGGAGCGTTCGCCGCCGCGGGAAACAGGCGCAGCGGTGTCCGCGCGTCTCCCGTCCCTGCTCTGCTCTGCCCTCCCGGTGCAGGGAGCAGCCGAGGGGTTGTATTCCCAGCCCTTCGAGACCCCTTGTCCCCACAGCACAAAGGGATCACAGCTCTGCAAAGGGACCGAGTGCTGATGTAAAGCCCGTGCGTGGCGTGGAAAAGCCCTCCCCTCGTGTTCCCTTGTGCGGAGTGAGCCCCTTGTCCTTCCCCTCAACGCCGCAAGCCAAGAGTCACTTAATGAACAGCTCACCTGCAAAGTGACCTTCCTTTTCCCTGCGCCGGAACACCCTGGAAAACTCGAGTCACAACTTTGATTCTTTTCCAGTGGCTTTGAAATGTCAAATATGCATTTATGCAAAAATCACGGTATATTGGCTGAGACCGGTACTGAAATCCTTGCTGTAGCGGATCCACCGCAGACACACCTGGGTGTCCGGCGCAGGTAACGGTGGATCAGCGGAGCAGAACTGGGTCCAGCCGCTGCTTCTGCCCCTCGTCAGGAGTTTTCGGGGGACACAATGGCACATGTGAGTCTGTTTGTTCCTGCGCTGCTGTGTTCTCCTGCAGGTCAGCTCTGTGAAATACAGCCAGGTCCGTTACAATCCTGAATGCCTCGTATTTTACACCATTGTGAAAGGGGCAAACGGCATCCAAAGAGCCTGGAAAAGAAAAGCAGAAAACAACACGCTTTTTTATTGAATTGCCATTTGTTTTGTATTGTTTTGCCCTCTGTATTGTAAATACAGAAGAGTTCTATGTGCTGGGCATGTAAATAAACCCATTAGGGTTTTTTTTAGTATAGTCTATTTCTCTTTATTATATATGAGTGAAAGAGTCATTGTATTTTTAGATCTGGAAGCTCAGGACTAATCCAGGCTGCGTGGAAAACAAGGGGCTGTACTTCAGAGGATTTGCTGGAGTTCCGCTATTGTTGGTCTCAGATCGTGGTTTCAATGGGCCGGGTGACCTCATCTTTGCGGCCGCTAATCCACAACCTGCACTGCTGTGGTGTCTTGGGAAGGTTTGTTTAAGGAGACCTGCACTGGGGTAATAGGTGACGCTTTGCATAAGTCATAAAGTCAAAGTTAAACAAGTCCATCTGTGTTGTATTTGTGTACTTAACACTGGAGAAAAAAGATATAAAATTTTCAGTTTGAATAAATGTTTATAATAATGTTTTAATTTTATTTGCAGATGTTAAAACTTGAAGTAGCGTCACACAGGCCACAGCCAGTCCTTCAATTTAGAATTTGTGGCTCAATTCTTATTTTTTGGAATTTATTTACTTCCTTTTTCAGTCAATGCCATAAAAAACAAACAAAAGAAGGGAAACTGTCTTTTGGGGGAATCTTATTGCTCCCGTGCTTATTGTTCTCCTCGAAACGCGTGGGATGCCCTCGCCGCCCGGTGCGGTGGTGGTGGAGGCAGAGCCGCGGCTGCTGGTGCCGGTGTGTGTCCCGAGAGGCCTTTGTGGCTGCATGCCGGTGCCGGTGTCACTGTGCCGGTGTCACTGTGCCAGTGTCATGGTGCCGGTGCGTGTCCTGAGAAGCCTCGTGTGGCTGCGTGCCGGTGCCGGTGTCACTGTGCTGGTGTCACTGTGCCGGTGTCACGGTGCCGGTGCGTGTCCCAGGAGGCCTTTGTGGCTGCATGCCGGTGCCGGTGTCACTGTGCCGCTGTCACTGTGCCAGTGTCATGGTGGCGGTGCGTGTCCCGAGAAGCCTCGTGTGGCTGCGTGCCGGTGCCGGTGTCACTGTGCCAGTGTCACTGTGCTGGTGTCACGGTGCCGGTGCGTGTCCCGAGAAGCCTTGTGTGGCTGCGTGCCAGTGCCGGTGTCACTGTGCCGGTGTCACCGTGCTGGTGCATGTCCCCGGAAGCCTCGTGTGGCTGTGTGCCCGTGCCAGTGTCACGATGCTGGTGTCACGGTGCCGGTGTCACGGTGCTGGTGCGTGTCCCGGGAGGCCTTGTGTGGCTGCGTGCCAGTGCTGGTGTCACGGTGCCGGTGTCACGGTGCCGGTGCGTGTCCCGGGAGGCCTCGTGTGGCTGCGTGACAGGAGTGAGCAGACCCCATTGCGAAGGCGTAGAAGGTGATGGCTGTGCTTGTTTCCTTCAGGCCTCTCTGCTGTCCCGTGGTCCCCTGGGGAAGATGTGCTGTCACACGGTGCCTTTATGTCACCACAGCCGTGTTGGGAGGACACAACACGTGGAGCAGGCTCTTTGCAGACAGCACCTCCACGTCCTGCTCTGCTGCCCATGCTGGAGCCCCCAACCCGCGTTGCGGCCACGAAGGAGCCGGTGGCTCTGGTGTGGGTGCTGTTCCTGCAGCCCCGGTGGCTCTGGTGTGGGTGCTGTTCCCGCAGCCCCGGTGGCTCTGGTGTGGGTGCTGTTCCCGCAGCCCCGGTGGCTCTGGTGTGGGTGCTGTTCCTGCAGTACCCGGTGGCTCTGGTGTGGGTGCTGTTCCTGCAGTACCCGGTGGCTCTGGTGTGGGTGCTGTTCCCGCAGCCCCGGTGGCTCTGGTGTGGGTGCTGTTCCCGCAGCCCCGGTGGCTCTGGTGTGGGTGCTGTTTCTGCAGCCCCGGTGGCTCTGGTGTGGGTGCTGTTCCTGCAGTACCCGGTGGCTCTGGTGTGGGTGCTGTTTCTGCAGCCCCGGTGGCTCTGGTGTGGGTGCTGTTCCTGCAGTACCCAGTGGCTCTGGTGTGGGTGCTGTTTCTGCAGCCCCGGTGGCTCTGGTGTGGGTGCTGTTCCCGCAGCCCCGGTGGCTCTGGTGTGGGTGCTGTTTCTGCAGCCCCGGTGGCTCTGGTGTGGGTGCTGTTCCTGCAGCCCCGGTGGCTCTGGTGTGGGTGCTGTTCCTGCAGTACCCGGTGGCTCTGGTGTGGGTGCTGTTCCTGCAGCCCCGGTGGCTCTGGTGTGGGTGCTGCTCCCGCAGTCCTGCAGCCCGGCGGAGCCCTCGGTCCGGCCGCTCTGCCTGTGCCGGTGCGGGTGCTGGCCGTGGCCAGTGCAGGACAACGTCCTCCTCCCCGGAGAGGTCTCCGCGAGCACCGTCCCCGCCGGATAGACGGGAGGACGGCCCCAGGAACCCGGTCAGCAGAGCGTCCTCTAGGGGTGCTGGACAGACTGTTTTCATGGTCTAGCGGAGCAGACGGGTTTACCAGAGTCAACCCTTCACCCAGCGCTTCCAGCCACGTGCCGGTGATGCCGGACACGGTGACACTTCGGCAGGGTCAGCTCAGGTTGTCCGTGGGTGCTGAGAAATGGCATCTTTCTCTAACGATGACTGGAAGAGTATCATTTTACTACCTTTTAAATTGAAAGCTTCAGCCTGTTCCTGTGCAGAGACGACATAATGCTCTGTGGAGGTCCTTGCGTTTATATTTTTAAGGAGCTGGAATCTAGCGACACGCTAGATAAAACTGCCAGTAGGAAGTAATTAATAAAAGAGTAAAAAGGCAAATCAGACCAGCGAAAACACTTTTATGGTCCTAGTCCGGAACACTGTTAGGGTAGCTGATAAGCAAGAGGTGAGTGGAATGTGCAGTTATCTGACCAGTCACGGAGCCATAAAACGGGACATGGAGGCTGAAAAGCTGAAGCGGCACCAAATACACAAAGTCAAATGTTGATCCCTTAGCTGTCACTCACACCATTGGATTGGCAGTGAGCATTTAGTGCTTTAGTTCTGCTGGATGCCCAGAGCCGGATGCGGAGGCGCAAGACCCGGGTCGCCCATCTGGAGCCACTTCCCAAATCCCGGACTCGTGCTCTGAAGGCTCCCGGTCCCTCGCCTGCTTTCCTTCGGCCTTTCCTCCCCCCGCGCAGCCCCCGGTGTCAGCCGTGGCGAGGCTGCTGGGCCGCGTGTGCCGCGGCGCCGAGCAGGAGCGCGCAGGCGCATGGAGGCGCTGCCGTGGAGCCGCCGAGCCACAGGGATGTGGGACGTGCGGCTGCGACAGACAGAGCCGGGCAGGAGCGGGAGCTGACACAGCCACACACAGCCACACACAGCCAGACACAGCCAGACAGACACAGACAGACACAGACAGACACAGACAGACACAGCCACAAACAGCCAGACACAGTCACACACAGCCAGACACAGCCACACACAGCCAGACACAGTCACACACAGACAGACACAGACAGACACAGACAGACACAGACAGACACAGCCACAAACAGCCAGACACAGT
The DNA here is from genome assembly GCA_901699155.2 of Streptopelia turtur. NCBI lineage: Eukaryota > Metazoa > Chordata > Aves > Columbiformes > Columbidae > Streptopelia > Streptopelia turtur. The sequence goes on along the minus strand of CABFKC020000234.1, from coordinate 8,276 downwards.
CACACACAGACAGACACAGCCACACACAGCCAGACACAGTCACACACAGCCAGACACAGACAGACACAGCCAAGCACATCCACAAACAGCCAGACACAGTCACACACAGCCAGACACAGCCACACACAGCCAGACACAGTCACACACAGCCAGACACAGACAGACACAGACAGACACAGCCAGACACAGACAGACACAGACAGACACAGACAGGCACAGTCACACACGGCCACACACAGCCAGACACAGTCACACACAGCCAGACACAGACAGACACAGACAGACACAGCCAGGCACAGTCACACACGGCCACTCACAGTCACACACAGCCAGACAGAGCCAGACACAGACAGACACAGACAGACACAGCCAGGCACAGCCACAAACAGCCAGACACAGCCACACACAGTCACACACAGCCACACACAGCCAGACACAGCCACACACAGCCAGACACAGTCACACACAGCCAGACACAGCCACACATAGCCAGACACAGCCAGACACAGCTAGGCACAGCCAGACACAGTCACGCACAGCAAGACACAGTCACACACAGCCAGACACAGCCAGGCACAGCCACACACAGCCAGACACAGTCAGGCACAGCCACACACAGCCAGACACAGTCACACACAGCCAGACACAGCCAGGCACAGCCACAAACAGCCAGACACAGCCACACACAGCCAGACACAGCCACATACAGCCAGACACAGTCAGACACAGCCAGGCACAGTCACACACAGCCAGTCACAGCCAGACACAGTCACACACAGCCAGACACAGCCAGACACAGCCAGACACAGCCAGACACAGTCACACACAGCAAGACACAGTCACACACAGCCAGGCACAGCCAGGCACAGCCACACACAGCCAGACACAGTCACACACAGCCAGACACAGCCACACACAGCCAGACACAGCCACACACAGTCAGACACAGCCACACACAGCCAGGCAGAGCCACACACAGCCAGTCACAGCCAGACACAGTCACACACAGCCAGACACAGCCAGACACAGCCAGACACAGTCACACACAGCCACACACAGCCACACACAGCCAGGCACAACCAGGCACAGTCAGGCACAGCCACACACAGCCACACACAGTCAGACACAGCCACACACAGCCAGGCACAGCCACACACAGCCAGTCACAGCCAGACACAGTCACACACAGCCAGACACAGCCAGACACAGCCAGACACAGCCAGACACAGTCACACACAGCCAGACACAGTCACACACAGGCAGGCACAGCCAGGCACAGCCACACACAGCCAGACACAGTCACACACAGCCAGACACAGCCACACACAGCCAGACACAGTCAAACACAGCCAGACACAACCACACACAGCCAGACACAGCCAGACACAGTCAGACACAGCCAGAAACAGCCAGGCACAGCCACACACAGTCACACAGAGTCACACACAGCCAGACACAGCCAGACACAGCCAGGCACAGTCAGGCACAGCCACACACAGCCAGACACAGTCACACACAGCCACACACAGCCAGACACAGTCACACACAGCCGGACACAGCCAGACACAGCCAGGCACAGTCAGGCACAGCCACACACAGCCAGACACAGTCACACACAGCCAGACACAGCCAGGCACAATCAGGCACAGCCACACCCAGTCAGACACAGCCACACACAGCCAGGCGCAGCCAGACACAGCCACACACAGCCACACACAGCCAGACACAGCCACACGCAGCCTGACACAGTCACACACAGCCACACACAGCCAGACACAGTCACACACAGCCAGACACAGCCAGGCACAGTCAGGCACAGCCACACACAGCCAGACACAGCCACACACAGCCAGACACAGTCACACACAGCCGGACACAGCCAGGCACAGCCAGACACAGCCACACACAGCCAGACACAGTCACACACAGCCAGACACAGCCAGGCACAATCAGACACAGCCACACGCAGCCTGACACAGTCACACACAGCCACACACAGCCAGACACAGTCACACACAGCCAGACACAGCCAGACACAGCCAGGCACAGTCAGGCACAGCCACACACAGCCAGACACAGCCACACACAGCCACACACAGCCAGAAACAGTCACACACAGCCGGACACAGCCAGGCACAGCCAGACACAGCCACACACAGCCAGACACAGTCACACACAGCCAGACACAGTCAGGCACAATCAGGCACAGCCACACCCAGTCAGACACAGCCACACACAGCCAGGCGCAGTCAGGCACAGCCACACACAGCCAGACACAGCCACACACAGCCACACACAGCCAGACACAGCCAGACACAGTCACACACAGCCAGGCGCAGTCAGGCACAGCCACACACAGCCACATGCAGTCAGCCACAGCCAGACACAGCCACACACAGCCAAACACAGCCAGACACAGACACAGCCAGGGACAGACACAGCCAGACACAGTTAGATAAAGACACAGCCAGACACAGCCAGGGAGCCTGACAGCTGCCTGTCCTGCCTGTCCTGCCTGCACTGCCTGTCCATCTGCCCTGCCTGCCCTGCCTGTCCATCTGCCCTGCCTGTCCTGCCTGTCCTGCCTGCACTGCCTGTCCTGCCTGCCCTGCCTGTCCATCTGCCCTGCCTGTTCTGCCTGCACTGCCTGCCCTGCCTGTCCTGCCTGCCCTGCCTGCCCATCTGCCCTGCCTGTCCTGCCTGCACTGCCTGCCCTGCCTGCCCTGCCTGTCCTGCCTGTCCTGCCTGCCCTGCCTGTCCTGCCTGTCCTGCCTGCACTGCCTGCCCTGCCTGCACTACCTGCACTGCCTGCCCTGCCTGCACTGCCTGTCCTGCCTGTCCTGCCGTGTCGTGGGCAGTGGCCGTGTCACAGGGGGTGGCCGTGTCACAGGGGGTGGCCGTGTCGCGGGCTGTGGCCGTGTCACAGGGGGTGGCCGTGTCACAGGGAGTGGCCGTGTTGTGGGCAGTGGCCGTGTCACAGGGGGTGACCGTGTCACAGGCAGTGGCCGTGTTGTGGGCAGTGGCCGTGTCACAGGCAGTGGCCGTGTCGTGGGCAGTGGCCATGTCACAGGGGGTGGCCGTGTTGTGGGCAGTGGCCGTGTCGCGGGCAGTGGCCCTGTCACGGGCAGTGGCCGTGTCACAGGCAGTGGCCGTGTCACAGGGGGTGGCTGTGTCGTGGGCAGTGGCCGTGTCACAGGGGGTGGCCGTGTCACAGGCAGTGGCCGTGTCGTGGGCAGTGGCCATGTCACAGGGGGTGGCTGTGTCGTGGGCAGTGGCCGTGTCACAGTGGGTGGCCGTGTCACAGGCAGTGGCCGTGTCGTGGGCAGTGGCCATGTCACAGGGGGTGGCCGTGTTGTGGGCAGTGGCCGTGTCGCGGGCAGTGGCCGTGTCACGGGCAGTGGCCGTGTCACAGGGGTGGCCGTGTCACAGGGGGTGGCCGTGTCGCGGGCAGTGGCCGTGTCACAGGGGGTGGCCGTGTCACAGGCAGTGGCCGTGTCGTGGGCAGGCGCAGTCAGGCACAGCCACACACAGCCACATGCAGTCAGCCACAGCCAGACACAGCCACACACAGCCAAACACAGCCAGACACAGACACAGCCAGGGACAGACACAGCCAGACACAGTTAGATAAAGACACAGCCAGACACAGCCAGGGAGCCTGACAGCTGCCTGTCCTGCCTGTCCTGCCTGCACTGTCACAGGCAGTGGCCGTGTCGTGGGCAGTGGCCATGTCACAGGGGGTGGCCGTGTTGTGGGCAGTGGCCGTGTCGCGGGCAGTGGCCGTGTCACGGGCAGTGGCCGTGTCACAGGGGGTGGCCGTGTCACAGGGAGTGGCCTTGTCGTGGGCAGTGGCCGTGTTGTGGGCAGTGGCCGTGTCACAGGGGGTGGCCGTGTTGTGGGCAGTGGCCGTGTTGTGGGCAGTGGCCGTGTCACAGGGGTGGCTGTGTCATGGGCAGTGGCCGTGTTGTGGGCAGTGGCCGTGTCACAGGGGGTGGCCGTGTCACAGGCAGTGGCCGTGTTGTGGGCAGTGGCCGTGTCACAGGGGGTGGCTGTGTCATGGGCAGTGGCCGTGTTGTGGGCAGTGGCCGTGTCACAGGGGGTGGCTGTGTCATGGGCAGTAGTGATGTCACGGGCAATGGCCGTGTCATGAGTGATGGCCGTGTCACGGGTGAAGGTGATGCTGTGGGTGGTGATGTCACAGGTGACCATGATGTTATGGGCGATATCATGGGCAGTGGCCATGTGGGAGGCGGTGGCCATGTTGCGGGTGATGGTGGTGTTGATGTCACGGACGGTGACAATGTCACGGGCAGTGGCAGTGTCGCGGGTGAGGGTGCTGTTGTGGGTGATGTCGGTATCTTGGGCACACGCCACCCGTGTGTTGCCACCCCCATGCCTCGCTGTCCATCTGTCCGTAGCCCCGTGCTGCCGGGGAGGGGTCCCGGTCTGTCTGTCTGCACAGCCGCGTCCCTCTGGCTCTTGCTGCAGGGACGGGAGGGGACACGGGTGAGGGGATCACCCACTTTCCCGGGATCACCCCCTTTCCCAGGGATCACCCCCTTTCCCAGGATCACCCCCTTTCCAGGGATCACCCCTTTCCCGGGATCACCCACTTTCCCGGGGATCACCCCCCTTTCCCGGGATCACCCCATTCCCAGGGATCACCCCTTTCCAGGGGATCACCCCCTTTCCAGGGATCACCCCCTTTCCCAGGGATCACCCCTTTCCCGGGATCACCCCTTTCCAGGGGATCACCCCCTTTCCCAGGGATCACCCCCTTTCCAGGGATCACCCCTTTCCAGGGGATCACCCCCTTTCCCGGGATTCCCAACACAGACGGATCTGTTGCGTGTAACAGCTGTGAGAAATGGATTGTCATGAACTTTGTATCCAAAGTGACAGAATTCTTCTGTGCAGTGTAAATTGTGTTATGGAAATGTAAAGTTTATTAACAAGCTGTGTATTTTTTTATCCACTTGAATGTAATTTAGAGATTATATACTGTAATAGGATTTATAGCATTATACGTTTAATCTTTATGGTTTTACAAACACATTAAGTACAGTTGGCAGAACCTGCTGCTTGCCTTCAGTGTAAGGGTGCCCTGACACAGGAGAACCAGCAGCACACGCTTATCTGCAGAACTTTTGTTTATTTTATTGGCATTAGTAGAATTAAATAACTCTGTAAGCGGTATAGAATATGAACCTGATGAATTCAGCATCTTACCTTCAAGGACAAGGTGTTCCTGGTTTGATGGAAATTTATACTGGATATGGAGGGTGTTTGTACTTCGAGCTGCTGCGCTCAAGGACGTGTCTTTAAAAAGCAACTTTAAAAGTTTGCCGCTGCATAGGGAAAAGACAATATTTCTCTTAAACTAGAGGAATAGAAGTTCTTTACTGTCGTGTAGTATATAAGCTCTAAACTGACTGGTTTACAGGCTGGAAGTATAAGTGAAGTGAAGGAACAGGGCCTGGGAAGGGCCGGTGGGCGCAGAGGTTTATCGGTGTTAACGTGCTGGTCCACATCAACCCATCCCTCCTCAGGACAAAGCTCCGCTACTTTCCTGTGTGCTGTTGTGCCTTCTAAAGCACGTCTGCTTAGCTCACTTATATCCCTTACAATGTCCCACAGAGATGACGTCGGTTATCTCAGAACGTCCTCTGCCCCGTCCCTGTGCCAGACGTTCGGGCATTTGTGGCGGCGCTGGTGTGGGAGCTGCGGGTCACGAGCCGCGGTCGGGCCCCGGCACGGCCGGGGCTGCTGCCCGCGCTCCTGGTAACTAAGTGCTCGTTATGTTTACTTTGTGATGAGTTGTGGTCACCTGTGGTAGTTAACAGGGACGTGATGATGCGGTGGTTGTGTTGAGTATGAACCGTCGTCGTTGGGAAAAGGAAAACTTCTGAGCTCTTGCAGCAGTCGTTCTGTTGTTAGAAATTCTGGTAAACGTGTTAGAGAGCTTTCAGAAAACGCGCTGACTCAGCTGGTGCGCGGCCGTTTGGTGATTGCCTTACCCGGGGACAGCTGTGCGGATCTTAAGCTGCTCGACACACAGTGGACATGTATGGATGTGATGTGTATTCGCTTTCCATCACAGCTGTATTTTCACAACAATTAATCAGGCATTTTGCCCTCAAGGGCTGTAATTTTACATTGATCTTGAGGCGCGGTGCTGGTTTTTCCCCCATTTACACCTACGCTGAACGATCACAGAAATGCTGCTGAAAGGCGGAGTGTTTTGGAGACAGGGATGCGTTAAGAATTTCCACGTGTGGATGAGAAGGGTGTCTGGTTAACGTACGACAGGGCTCTGGCGTTACCCCGCGGTGCTGGGTTCAGAGCGGCGTTTCGGCCGCGCCGGGGCAGGAGCCGAACCGGCACGTGGCCCGTCTGCTCCGCTCGGCGTCGCTTTGGGAAGTGCTGGACATCGGCACAGGAGCCAAACCAGCACGCGGCCCGTCTGCTCCGCTCGGCATCGCTTTGGGAAGTGCTGGACATCGGCACAGGAGCCGAACCGGCACGCGGCCCGTCTGCTCCGCTCGGCGTCGCTTTGGGAAGTGCTGGAAATCGGTGCAGTTTGGAAGGTGGGGATCACTCCTCCTGCTCTGCCACCCAGAATGGTTTACACCTCGTAAGCTTTCGCTTTTAAAAATCAAAGTCTAGAAATGTGAATACCCTCCCTGCAAAAACTAAAGTCCCAACCATCTCCACCAAACCTGTTGCAGGGGGTCGGTGTCTGCGGTGACAGTACAGGGTGCCCGGCTGCAGCCACACTCGCCCCAATCAATCCCCGATAGATCCCCGATCGACCCCCGTCACCCCTGACTGATCCCCGATGGGTAGATCCCCAGCGCGCATCGGTGACTGTCCCGTTCCTGCCCCTATCGGTGACTGTCCCGTTCCTGCCGGTGCCGGTGACTGTCCTATTCATATCGGTGACTGTCCCGTTCCTGCCCATGTCGGTGACTGTCCCGTTCCTGCCGGTGCCGGTGACTGTCCCGTTCCTGCCGGTGTCGGTGACTGTCCCGTTCCTGCCTGTGCTGGTGACTGTCCTGTTCCTGCCGGTGTCGGTGACTGTCCCGTTCCTGCCCATGTCGGTGACTGTCCCGTTCCTGCCGGTGCCGGTGACTGTCCCGTTCCTGCCCGTGTCGGTGACTGTCCCGTTCCTGCCCATGTCAGTGACTGTCCCGTTCCTGCCAGTGCCGGTGACTGTCCCGTTCCTGCCGGTGCCGGTGACTGTCCCGTTCCTGCTGGTGTCAGTGACTGTCCCGTTCCTGCCGGTGCCGGTGACTGTCCCGTTCCTGCCCATGTCGGTGACTGTCCCGTTCCTGCCGGTGCCGGTGACTGTCCCGTTCCTGCCCATGTCGGTGACTGTCCCGTTCCTGCCGGTGCCGGTGACTGTCCCGTTCCATCGGGGCCTTTCCTGCCGGGGCTGGACGGGCCGGGGCAGAGCAGCTGCGCTGGGGAAAAAGACATCGAGGAATAAACCGGCGCGTGAACAGCGCGGCCTCAACAAAGAGATCCGGTTGTCAGGGGACGTCACCCCGTAAACCTACTGAAAATGTCCTTTTCTTTCCCCCGTTTCTCCCTATAGCTTTCCTTTATTTTTACACGAAATGTCAACTCTTTAGCATTTGGGTTATTCCTTAGAATGGGTCTTTTCTTTGCGTAAAATGAGCTTTGAGTGTTTATTTAGATGTTCAGTGAAACCGCGTGGAGAGTGGTGATTGTACTGAAGAAGTAATCCATTTAGTCATGGGAAGCTGTACTTAGCCCTTTTTTTCTTTCTCTCTTTTTTTCAGTGTAACTGGCAATTTTAGGGAATTACAACTTAAATTTCTGAATTTATTTTAATAATTATATTGATAAACATGTGTTCATTTGGGGGGAAAAGGCATGCCCCTCCTATACTACTGTTTGCTTATTTTCAGAATTGGAATCATTGCTTTCTGTAAAATGGTGTTTTTCTGCTTCCATTCTTCTTATTCTCCCACTTCCAAAGAGTCTTCTTGTGAAACAGATGCTTCAAACTATTTTATGTAGTCCGCTAAGCCAGCTTAGGGATCTTAACATTTAAGCATATAATCGTGTACTTAGAGCCCTAGACTGGTAAAATATATAGCTTGCCATAGCTATTGTGCTTTGCCTTTCACTCGTGTTAGAGCAGTCATGCTTGGAGGTTGTTGTTATTTTTCCTGTAAGTCCCTAAACGTGGTGTGGATCTCGCTGTACGGTGCTGCTGTCCTGCTAGAAACGAGCAGGGAGCCGGTTGC
>CABFKC020000233.1:0-26112 GCA_901699155.2 Streptopelia turtur | reverse complement strand
TTTGTTTGTTTTTCTTTCTTTTCAGCCACAAAATAAAATCTTTACAGCATAGGAGCACAGGAGATGTCATTCTCATAATCTCTGTCAACTCTCATGCAAAAGTTCTTGGCAGAGATGGTTTCACAGTAATGGATGCGTAAAAGGAGACCAATACACTGAGGATATGACAAACACAAAACTAAAGCAAGAAATTATTTTAATGCCAGAAGACTGACAATATAGTATATTTTGCTCTTAATGAGAAACCTCATAAACTTCAGTATAGTGCAAAGCCCTGTCTCTGGGGCGGGATAGTCCCATATATTGATACATGCTGGGAACTAACTTGCTTGACAAGTACCACAGGTTACAGTTATATAATTTCTTGAATGTCATAAGTTTTTATTTGAATTTTTGCTACATAAGCAACCAAGTACCTCCTTGAATTAACTTGGTCTTACAGGTACAGAAATTCTAAAAATTGCACTGATAAAGTCTCCTACCAAAAATTCAACATAAAGAAATAAGTGTTCAGTTGTTTTTAAAATAAACAGCCTCATCAAGATTATGGTAGTAAAATCTTGGTAATACCACAGATGGTAACTTAGTTTAAATTATATATATGAGTGTGGTATTTGTGCATATATGTTACAATGAAAATTGTGCAACGTGCTTCTTTAATGCTTTCTACCATTTTTTTATTATTTTCTAAGACTAAATCAAATTAAAAATTTCAAAATTGCAAAATTTCAAAAAGGATAAGGAAAAGGTTGTGAAAAGATGAGATTATCTGCACAGAACAGGCAGAGCCAATAACAAACCTGTTTTTCTTGTTTGCAGCCCAGTGTTTTATCTCCTAGGCTGTACTTCCATTAGTACTTTACCTACTGTATTTTCTTCATTAGTTTTTAGCTCTTTAGTGCAACAACCATCATCTCTTTCCAGAAACTCAAAATCTATTAAGAATCATAGCAGTTTCTAATGGTCACACTTGTTTTCTGACTTGACTGTCATGTTCACAAAGATAACTGAATAGCTCTTCCAAAGCAGCTTGAGAACATCAGTGACCCAGCCTGGCTTTGACTAGGTAATTAATAAGTATGGCATTGTTTTACATCACATTGAATCAATGCATTATACAATATCATCCTTGATATCAAAGAAGAAATATTTGAAAGCCTGATTCTGTAACAGTTTTTGTAATGCATGTGCTAAATATTGATTTTTAATTGAGAGTTCATGTTTGCTAGAGATGAAATTTACTTTAAATGTGTATGTACCTGGTCTTCTTTGAGAGATGCAACTATCCATTCTCAAAAGTAAATATGATTGCACATTCCATCAGGTAGATAGATACCTCAGTATATTTTTGGCCCAGTATCTTCACTGGTTGTATATTAATTTTCATCCCTGACACCTGCAATGTAGTAGAAATTAAAGTTTTAAAACATAGCTGTATTACAGAATTAATCGTAGAATGTCCTGAGTTGGAAGGGACCCACAAGGATCATTGAGTCCAACTCCTGTCCCTGCATGTGACAACCCTACAGTTCACACCATGTGTCTAAGAGCATTGTCCAGTCTCTTCTTGAATACTGGCAGGCTTGGGGCCATGACTACCTCCCTGGGGAGCTTGTTCCAGTGCTCCACCACCCTATGGGTGAAGAACCTTTTCCTAATGTCTAGCCTAAATCTCCCCTGGCACATCTTCTTGCCATTCCCTTGGGTTCTGTCATTGGTTGCTAAAGAGAAGAGTTCGGTTCCTACCCTTCCTCCTCCCCTTGTGAGGAAGCTGTAGACCGTGATGAGGTCTCCTCTTAGTCTTCTCTTCTCCAGGCTGAACAAACCAAGTGACTTTAGCCATTCCTCATATGGCTTCCTCTCCAAACCCTTCACCAATTTTTTAGCCTTCTTCTGGACACTCTCTAGTAGCCTAATATCTTTTTTATACTGTGGCACCCAGAACTGCACACAGTACTCCAGGTGAGGCTGCATCAGTGCAAGAGTAGAGTGGGACAATCACCTCCCTCGAGCAGCTGTGCTTGATGTACTCCAGGACACAGTTGGCCCTCTTTCTTGCCAGTGCACACTGTTGGCTCATGTTCAACTTGCCATCCACCAGAACCCCCAGATCCCTCTCCACAGAGCTGCTTTCCAGCATCTTTTCCCCCAGTCTGTATGTACAGCCAGAGTTGCCATGTCCCAGGTAATCCAGCTAAGGCTCAGGCCTTTGCACCCTTTGGAGCCTGTACCAAACTGTTGCTAGTTTGGTCAAGGGATCAAGTGCACCTGTCACACATTATTTATCACTTGAAATTATTTTCAAGCTTGTTATCATTAACCTGACCTTTCTTATTCTCTTATAATCTGAGCCAGAAAAGGAGGGGGAAGTACGTAAGCAGCAAAAAAAATGGGTGAAAAGACAGATGCTGCTGAAAGGATACTGAGGGATGATAAGAAGTACATGCTGAATCAGAAGATGATTTATTACAGAAGCCCAATGTGAATAAAGTGTCAAAAAAAGATGTGATCAATGCAGCAGAAAAATCATAATGGATTAGGATAAAGAAAAGACCTTGAGATTTTTCAGGAAAAAGCTTGTTAGAGACCAGTGGAGGGAAAGGGAAGACAGTTCGAAGATTTCAGGTAAGGAACTACAGGAAAGGAACTTGAGGCATCAGTTTTAAATGTTTGAAAATTACGTTATTTGTGGGCTGTTTGTTTTAACACAGCTGTACAGAGATACTACAATGACTTCAGATGCCCCTCTGAAGTATCAGCAGGAATTACTAAGCATTGTAGCTGAGGGCATAATCAGACCCAGATGTAGCTCTCTTCTGTACCATAGGGAAGGTGGGGGTGAAATTTCCCTCCCCATCAAGATAGACCAGAGTTCTTAGAAAATATTGTACAGTTCAGTGATGTTGCTCCTATTTTGCTGTCTTTGTCATTGCTGCTTATCACAGGCAAAAGGGAATGACTTGAATCAACAGTCTGTAACTATGCTGTGTTCACTGATCTTTTTCTCAATGGCAGTACCTACGTGTGAAGTGTTAGTCATATAGTGGCTTGAGTGTCTTTAGTTGAAGAAATAGGACTGAACAGAATGTTTTGTAACAGTGATTTTGTTGACATATGTTGGTATATTTAAGCTAAACCTTCTTTGGAAATTGTTACTTTTGAGAGGGAATCCCCTGAGATTCAAAGTCAGGCTGGTTGGTGGGGAAAGGAATACAAAGGGGCTTGATGCTGAAAACCTCCGCTTTTCAGTCTGAAAGTAGCCTTTCTGACATTATTCTGGTTTCTTCTTTCTTTGTTTCAGTGTAATATAAACACAAATTTCAAAAGTTGCTGCAACATGAGTCACATGCTGTGATATGCAATTGTCATCTCCAGCTGGTTTAGCTATAACAGTATTTTTTTTAGCTGCTTGTCTCTGAATCTCAGATGCCAATGAGCTACTTCTTACTGGATTCCTGAAAGGCAACTATGAAAAACAACCCATACCCAGAGGGATTATGTTGACTCTAAAGCAGTCTGCATGGCCCCTGGAAATTTTTTAGGAAACTGCATATCTGAATATGTTGAAAACCACTGAAGAGAAGCATGCAGAATATCATACGAACAAATCTAGCAAGAATAAATCATGTTAGTTTTGTTTCCCCCTTTTTGTTTTCAGCCTGACAGTGTAACCCACAACAGGAATGCTTTTGTTAGGGTATGAGATACTGGTTTCAGCTGACAGTCATGTGGAATCTCAGGATCATAGAATAATTTAAGTAGGAAGTGACCTCTGGAGGTCATCTAGTCCAGCCTCCCGCTTAAAGCATGTTCACTTAGATCAGGTTGCACAGGGACTTGCCCAGCCAAGTTTGAAGCTCTGTGAACAGAGCGAGCAAACAGAGTGTGACATGTCAGCCAGGGCATGGCATGGCAGTTTGCATGACAGTTCACATAGAAGGGTGCGCAGCAAAGGTGCCTCTTCAAAGGACAGGCATTCCACTGGACAAGTGGGAGACATGAAGTACACATAATGCAGCAACTGGGCACTGTTTTGTGACCATCTGTGCAGGTCAAGGGCACTCATCCTACCTGATCCCCAAGGCAGAATGGTGGGCACTCATCTGAGAGTAAAGGCTGTAGCTCTGGCTTGGAGGTCTGAGCCGTCTACCTCAGCAGTAACCAATGCCTCCATGCAGATGGAGTTGCTGAAGGGAGAGGCTGCAGTGCAGACTTCAGACTTCAGGAAGTGCCTAGACCTTTCTCCTGGAGCATGGACAGACACAGACCCACCCACAAAAGGTGTGCCCAGGTGGAGGACCTCCTGCAGCAGGTGACTGAGCTGCAGGAGGTGATGAGAAGGCTACATAATATCAGGGAAGCTGAGAAGGAGCTAGATATCTGGTTCCAAGCGCAGTCTGCAGTGGATCTGCAGCCCATGGCCAAACAGCCAAAAACTCCCCCACTAGCACACACAGAAGGGAGGGGGGGCAATAGTGCAGAAGAATGGAAACTTGCAATGACAAGGACCAGCAAGAGGAAGAGACTGAAGTGCCCTTGCAGAACTGCTTCACCACTCTGCAGGCTGAAAAGGAAAGACCCGTCATATCAGGAGAGACACTGGAGCTGAGTAAGGCAGCCCAATCTGCTCCTTGTATAACAACCGGAGCAACTAAGAAAAGGCAATGGGTGATAGTAGCAGGTGATTCTCTTCTGAGAGGTATGGAGGTACCCATTTGCTGACCTGGTGCACACTCTAGAGAGGTGTGCTGCTTACCAGGGGATATGAGCCTTGGGTGCCTTGTGCAGTACACTGACTATTATCTGCTGCTGTTGTTGCACGTGGGCACCGGTGATACAGCCAGGAGCAGTCTGAGGAGTATCAAGAAGGATTACAGAACCCTGGGAGTGGCAGTAAGGGACTCTGGAGCACAAGTAGCTTTTTTTCATCAATCCACCCAGTCAAAGGGCAGGGGTTTGAAAGGGCCAGTCAAATCTGGCGAATTGACAAATGGTTACAGGACTGGTGCCACAGCCAGGAGTTTGGCTACTTAGACCATGGGACTTGCTTTGAGGAACCTGGTCTACTGAGGGCTGATGGGGTCCATCTGTCAGAGAAGGGGAAGAACATCTTTGGTCATAGGCTTGCCAAGCTGGTGAAGAGGGCTTTAAACTAAAGTTGCTGAGGGAGGGGAACCTCAGTCCATTGCCCTCCTACCAGCTTGATGCCAGTGCCAGCAATAGATGCCCAGGGCCTGGAGAAGGGTCACAGGTCAGCAAGAGAGCACCTGGAGAGCAGCATAAAGGAATTCCAGTAAGTCAGCTTCATTGGGGCCCAATTTAAATGCCTCTATGCAAATATACGTAGCATGGGGAATAAACAAGAGGAGTTAGAGATGTGTGTATGCCTACAGGGCTATGATCTTATTGGCATCATGGAGACATGGTGGGATGGCTCCTATGACTGGAGTGTTGGAAGGATACGGGCTCTTTAGGAAGGACAGGTAGGGGAGACAAGGAGAGGATGTTGCACTCTATGTCAATGACCAGCTGGAGCGCATGGAGCTCTGCCTGGGGATGGATGAGGAGCCAACTGAGAGCTTATGGTCAGGATTAAAGTGAGGGCAGGGACAGGTGACATTATAGTGGGGGTCTGCTACAGGCTACCTGACCAGAAAGATTAAGCTGATGAGGCCCTCTATAGACAGATAGGAGCAGCCTCATGATCACAAGCCCTGCTCCTCATGTGGGACTTCAGCCACTCCAATATCTGTTTGGAGGGACAACACAGCAAGGCATAAGCAATCCAGGAGCTTCCTGGAATGCATCGATGATAACTTCCTTCTCCAAGTGCAGAGGAGCCAATGAGGAGAGGTGCTATGCTGGACCTTGTTCTCACCAACAAGGAGGGGCTGATGGGGAATGTGAAGCTCAAAGGCAGTCTTGGTGCAGTGACCATGAAATGGTAGAATTCAAGATCCTTAGAGCAGCGAGGAGGGTGCACAGCAAGCTTACTACCCTGGACTTCAGGAGAGCAAACTTTGACCTTTTCAGGGATCTGCTTGGTAGAGTACCATGGGATAAAGCCCTGGAGTGAAGAGGGGCCTGAGAAAGCTGGTTAATATTCAAGGTTCACCTCCTCCAAGCTCAGGAGCGAGGCATCCCAACAAAGAGGAAGTCAGGCAATGTGAGCGGTGGAGGAACAAGCCAAGGCGACTCAATGTGAGTGATAGAGCATTGTTCACTTTATTAGTTCAAATAGCGCATACTTATAGAGTCTACAATAATTATGCCTACTTGTCACTCACTAATTGTCTTAAGCTCTAACGATTACATTTGCATGGTCCTCCTACTTGCGGCTCACTAGCTATGCATGTTTTCTTAAAGTTATCTATGAAACTGCCAAGGTCGCAGTGTCCTTGCCAATTCTGCTGATGCAGTCAGTAGTCTCCACTGCGGCCTAGTTTTGCTACTTATACTAAGGCTTTCAGAACAGGCTCTGCTCGTACAACTGCTCTGTAGACCCATGTCCTTTGTCCTTAAGCCATTCCCTAACAAGGCAAAAATGCCAGGAGACCTGCATGGATGAACAAGGAGCTCCTGGACAAACTCAAACACAAAAAGGAAGCGTACAGAGGGTAGAAGCAAGGGCAAGTAGCCTGGGAGGAGGAATTGTCTGAGCAGCCAGGGATCAGGTTAGGAAAGCTAAAGCCCTGGTAGAATTAAATCTGGCCAGGGATGTCAAGGGCAACAAGAAAAGCTTCTATAGGTATGTCGGTGATAAAAGGAAGACTAGGGAAAATGTGGGCCCTCTCCAGAAGGAAACGGGAGACCCAGATACCTGGGATATGGAGAAGGCTCGGGTACTCAACAATTTTTTGCCTCAGTCTTCACTGGTACTTGTTCTATTCATACCGCCTAAGTTGCAGAAGGCAAAGGCAGGGACTGGGAGAATGAAGAACTGCCCTCTGTAGGAGATCAGGTTCAAGACCATTTAAGGAACCTGAAGGTGCACAAGTCCATGGGACCTGATGAGACACATCCATGGGTCCTGAGGGAACTGGCAGATGAAGTTGCTAAGCCACTGTCCATCATATTTGAGAAGTTGTGGCAGTCTGGTGAAGTTCCCACTGACTGGGGAAGTGGAAACATAACCCCCATTTTTAAAAAGGGAAAAAAAGAAGACCCAGGGAATCACAGGCCCGTCATTCTCACCTCTGTGCCTGGCAAGATTATGGAGCAGATCCTCTTGGAAACTATGCTAAGGCACATGGAAAACAGAGAGGTGATTGGTGACAGTCAGCATGGCTTCACTAAGGGCAAATCGTGCCTGACAAATTTGGTGGCCTTCTATGACAGGGTTACAGCATTGGTGGATAAGAGCAACCAATGTAATCTACCTGAATTTCTGCAAAATATTTGACACTGTCCCACACGATATCCTTGACTCTAAATTGGAGAGACATGGATTTGATGTGTGGACAACTCAGTGGATAAGGAATTGGCTGGATGTTCGCACTCAAAGAGTTGCAGTCAACGGCTCAATGTACAGGTGGAGATCAGTGACGATTGGCATTCCTCAGGGGTCAGTATTGGGACCAGTGCTGTTTAACATCTTTGTCAGTGACATGGGCAGTTGGACTGAGGGCACACTCAGCAAGTTTGCTGACAACACCAAGCTGTGTGGTACACTCAGCATGCTGGAGGGAAGGGATGCCATCAAGAGGGACCTTGACAGGCTTCAAGAGTGGGCCCATGGAAACCTCATGAAGTTCAACAAGGCCAAGTACAACGTCCTGCACATGGGTCAGGGCAATCCCAAGCACAAATACAGGCTGGGTGGAGAGAGGCCCTGAGGAGGACTTGGGGGGTAGTTGATGAGAAGCTTAACATGACCTAGCAACGTGCACTTGCTGCCCAGAAAGCCAGATATATTCTGGGTTGCATCAAAAGAAACATACCCAGCAGGTCAAGGGAGGTGATTCTTCCCCTCTGCTCCACTCTCATGAGACCCCACCTGGAGTACTGCATTCAGCTCTGCGGCCCCCAGCATAAGAGGGACATGGACCTGTTGGAGCGAGTCCAGAGGAGAGTCATGAAGATGATCAGAGGGGTGGAGCATCTCTACTATGAAGACAGGCTGACAGAGTTCAGATTGTTCAGTCTGGAGAAGAGAAGGATCCGGGGAGACCTTATAGCAGCCTTCCAGTACCTAAAGGGGGCCTACGAGAAAGCTGGAGAGGGACTTTTTCCAAGGGCACGCAGTAAGAGGACAAGGGATAATGGCTTTAAACTGGAAGAGGGTAGATTTAGATTAGATGTAAGGAATAAATTCTTCACCGCAAGGGTGATAAAGCACTGGAACAGGCTGCCCAGAGAAGCTGTGGATGCCCCATCCTTGGGAGTGTTCAATGCTAGGTTGGATGGGGCTTTGAGCAACGTGGTCTAGTAGAAGGTGTCCCTGTCCATAGCAGGAAGGTTGGAACTAGATGATCTTTAAGGTCCCTTCCAGATCAAACCCTTGGATGATTCTGATTCTATTAAAATCCTCAAGCATACAGATTCCAGAAACTCTTCAAGCAACCTGTTCCAGCAGTCAGGATGGCAGTCACAGTATGCCCTTCCTTAATGCATACTGGCTGTTCTCTAACACATTCCAGTATTTCATGTGCCTGGAAATGCCTTTCATGAGGATTTGGTCCATAACCTTTCCAAACACTGAGGTTAGGTAGACCATCCTGTAGTTCCCCAAATCATCCTTTTGCCCTTGATGAAGAGGAATATATTTGCCTTTTCTAGCCATCAAGAACCTCCCCTGACCAACATGACCTCTGAAAGATGACACAGTGCTATTGCAATCATAGAATCATAGAACTGTTTTGGTTGGAAGAGACCCTTAAGATCATCGAGTCCAATGATAACCTAACCCTAGCACTAAACCATGTCCCTAAGAACCTCATCTAAACACCTTTTAAACACCTCCAGGGATGGTGACTCCATGACTTCCCTGGGCAGCCTGTTCCACTGCTTCACAACCCTTTCTGTGAATAAATGTTTCCTAATATCCAATCTGAACCTTCCCCAGTGCAACTTGAGGCCATTTCCTCTTGTCCTATCACTTGCTACTTGGGAGAAGAGACCAATGCCCTCAATGCTACAGCCTCCTTTCAGTTAGTTGTAGACAGCAATAAGGTCTCCCCTCAGTCTTTTGTTATCCAGGCTAAACAGCCCCAGTTCCCTCAGCCGCTCCTCATAAAACTTGTGCTCCAGACCCTTCACCAGCTTTGTCGCACTCCTCTGAATTCTCTCCAGTACCTCAGTGTCTTTCCTGTAGTGAGGGGCCCAAAACTGAAAACAGTATTGGAGGTGGGGCCTCACCAGCACTGAGTACAATGGGACAATCACTGCACTAGTCCTGCTGGCCACACTATTACTGATACAAGCCAGGATGCTGTTGCCCTTTTTGGCCACCTGGACACACTGCTGGCTCATATTCAGACGGCTGTTGACTAATACCCCCAGATCCTTTTCCTCCAGGCATCTTTCCAGCCACTCTTCCCCAAGCCTGTAGCTTTGCATGGGGTTGTTGTGACCCAAATGCAGGACCCAGCACTTGGCCTTGTTCAACCTCATACAGCTGGCCTCAGCCCAACGATCCAGCTAGTCCAGATCCCTTTGTAGAGCCTTCCTACCCTCAAGCAGATCAAAACTGCCACCTAACTTGGTGTCATCTGCAAACTTCTGAGGGTGCACTCAATCCCCTCGTCCAGATCATTGATAAAGATATTAAACAGAACTGGCCCCAATACTGAGCCCTGGGGAATGACACTGGATTTGACTCTATTCACTACAAATCTTTGGGTCCTGTTGCAGGGGAGTAATTTTAGGGTTCTGCTTGCTGCAGAACAATGTTTAGATTTCTTAAAGAGAAGTGCGACCTTAAAGAGTTTGGTGGTGGGTTTACTCTATTATTTACTGCATGGGGGAGATATACCAAGCCAAATGTTGCTTACCTTCTTTCCAGGTGCGTGTATCCGTTCACAAAGCAAACCTTCAGGCACCTTCTTTCCCTGATGACTGTTCGCTCCAGGAGCTGTGTTTTGAAGCTCTGGAGGCAAACTCTCAGGCGAGGCTTATATCCGTCACAATGCAAACATTCAGGATTCTTCTTCCCCTGATAACCGTTCGCTCCGGAGCCTGTACTTAGAGCTCTGAAGGCAAACTTTCAGGGGAGGTCTGTAACCGCATGCAAAGCAAACTTTCAGGAAACAAAATTCTCAAAAAAATAAAAAATTAATGGAATAGAATAGCAGAAGGGCTGGCTCAAGCTGGGTACCTGTGCAGAGGTCCACCCAAGCATAGAAAACTACAAACTTTTTTATCTTTACAGACCATTCACACCAAGATCCAGTCAAATAGCAAAATTTCACCACCAGGTCCTTTGCTCCCCATTGGACCCTTTTTCCCTGACTCCACATGGGCCTCTGTTTTGTTCAGTTGTAGACATTGGTTTTGGTCCATATCCTTGAAGGTGCCGTTTTGTCTAGATAAATCCTTCCTTCTCAGCAAAGTGCAAAATAGACCCCGCTTTGCAGATGTCTGTGATGTCTCTGTGTTAGCCTTGGATCATTGTTTTCCCAGTCAGTTCCATTTTTCCCAGAAAAACGTCAGCTAGACTTTATCTTGAAGGCGTTTAGTGTAGTCTGCAGTTGCTTTTGGTAAATGTGAACTTAAAATTTTAGCAAATCTAGTCTACCAAGTAACATGAATCAAAGAGTATATTAAAAATCATACAACCTTGTATCTTTAAATGATCTATTACATTTGTTGTGCATCTACTTAAGCTAAATGATCAATACTGAAGTTGAATTGGATTCATCCACTGACTTGTGAGTAGTAAAACCATTGCCATACAGCTCACTTATTTAGCAGAGAGCGAGCTCAAAGTGGGCTCATCCAGACTGTCATATTTATAGAATGAAGTGGTTGACTCATAGTCAAATTGCATACAGTAGGAAAAGTATGCACGAGACTCCCTGCATTCACAAGCGACCAGCATTCAGTGTGCCATTCTGCTTCCCTGTGGGTCTCCTGGAAGGAGTTCTTGGCCTGGCTGCAGCTCAGGCCTTTACCTCCTCTGGAGCCTGGACCAAACTGCTGCTGGTTTGGCTGGGAGGAGGTCAAGTGCATCCGCCACAGGCCCAGGCATCCAGCCAGGTTTTTAACCCAGTGAAGAGTACACCCCTCCAAACCATGAGCTGCCAGCTTCTTCAGGAGAATGCCGTTGGATACGGTGTCAAAGGCTTTACTAAAGTCTAGGTAGACAATATCCACAGCCTTTCTCTCATCCACTAAGTGGGTCACCATGTAATAGAAGGAGATCAGGTTGGTTCAAACAGGACTTGCCTTTCATGAACCCATGCTGACTGGGCCTGATGATGTGGTTTTCTTGTATGTGCCACCTGATGGCACTCAGGATGATCTGTTCTATGACCTTCCCCTGCACCAAGGTCAGACTGACAGGCCTGTAATTCCTCAAATAAAAGTCTAAGGCAAAGAAGGCATTAAGTACCTCAGCCTTTTCCTCATCCTCTGGATGACAACAGGTCCAGTGGGGTGACCTCCCCAGTTGGCTCACTGACCAGCTGTGTCAGGAAGTTTTCTTCCACACACTCCAGGAGCCTCTTAGACTGTTTCCTCTCTGCTGTGTTGCATTTCCATCAGACATCTGGTAAGTTGAAGTCGCCCATGAGAACAAGGGCTAGCGCCTGTGAGACTTCTCCCAGTTGCCTGCAAAATATCTGCCTCTTCATCCTGGTTGGGTGATCTGTAACAGAGTCCCATCAGGATATCTGCCTTGTTGGCCTTCCCCGTGATTCTTACCCGTAAACACTCAACTCTATCATCACCCTCATCAAGCTCCAGACAATCAAAACATTTCCTAACATACAGGACATTGGCCATCTCCCTCAGTACCTTTGAGTCCAATCCCATCTGATCTAATGGATTTGTTTATGAGCTATGTACTGCCTGTCTCTGTCTTTCTTTTCTGTTCATAATGTGTCACTTCCTCCCAAAGATTCTGCTGGTAGTATAGGGGTCGTCAGAGACCTTCTCAGGGAAAACTGAGACAAAAAAAGCAATGAGTGCCTTGGCCTTTTCCATATCCTATGGTAGTACGTTACCTGCTCCATTGAGGATATTTTCTTTATCATTCCTTTGGCTGTCACTGTAGTTATAGAAACCGTAACTGTTGCCTTTTATATGTCTTTCTAGTTTCAACTTGTACTGGGTTTGCATTGCCAGGTTTTGTAGCAGGAAGGCTACAGGGGTGGGTTCTGTGAGAAGCTTCTAGAAGCTTCCCCTATATCTGATGGAGACAATGCCAGCTGGCTCCACTGCTGTCCAAGGCTGACCCGGTAGTAGTGCCTCCGTGATAAAATATTTAAGGAGAGGGAAAATAAAGCTGTGCAACATCAGTTGAAGAGAAGAGTGTCGTGGTTGAGACGGACAAACGACATGGACCAAGTTCTTCCAGGATGAAAGTAGTAGACCCCATTTATTGCCACAAGTGCATTTTTATACAGTTTTACCAATTCATGTGTCTCTTCACTATTGGTTACAAGTTACAGCACTAACATCTCATTGGCTAATTTTTCTATCATCCATGTTATTCTTCTATCCCCTTCTCTCTCATGGGTACATCTCTCCTCTCTCCGGATACTCCTTTACTCCCATCCTTCTCAAGGGTAAATCTTAATATCTTCAAGGCTGATCTCTACTCCCATATTTTCTGTCAAGGATTCCACAGACCCGCTGCAGTTTCCCACAGAAGAGTGAGAATATTTGAGAGAAACAACTATGCAGACACCAGGTCAGTGAAGAAGGAGGGGGAGGAGATGCTCTAGGCACTGGAGCAGAGATTCCCCTGCAGCCCATGGTGAAGTCCATGGTGAGGCAGGCTGTTCCCCCTGCAGCCCATGGAAGACCACCTGCCAGAGCAGGTGGATGTGCCTGAAGGAGGCTATGACCCCATGGGAAGCCTATACTGGAGAAGGCTGCTGGCAGGACCTGTGGTCCTATGAAGAGGAGCCCATGCTGGAGCAAGTTTGTTGGTTCGAGCAGGAGAAGAGCGTAAGGAGGAAGGAGCGGCAGAGACGACATGTGATGAACTGACTGAAGCCTCCATTCTCCATCTCCCTGTGCTGCTCAGGGGGGAGCAGGTAGAGAAAATTCAAAGTAACGGAGAGGGGGAGAAAATAAAATGGAAAAATAACCTCGTGGGTCAAGATAAAGGCAGTTTAATAAAGCAAAAGTAAAGGCCTCATGCAAAAGCAAAAAAAGCAGGGAAACAGGGCTTTGGCACACATAGCAGTTGCTCCAGAAGACAAACACCATAATAATGAATGCCCCTCCCCTCCCCCCCCCCCCCCCCCCCCCCATCCCCCTTTCTCTTAGCTTTTATTGCTGAGCAGATGTCATATGGTATGGAATATTCCTTTGGTCAGTTTGTGTCAGCTGTCCTGGCTATGTTCACTCCCAAGATCTTGCTCACCCACAGCCTACTGGGTGAGGGGGATTATGTTGGAGAGACAGCCTTGATGCTGTGTGAGCATTGCTTAGCAGTAACCAACACACTGGTGTGTTATCAACACCTTTCTAGCTACCAATACAAAGCACAGCACTATGAGGGCTGCTATGATGAAAATTAACTCCATCTCAGCTAGCCTAAATACAATTGGTAATAAATTAAATTTATTTCCCCAAGTCAAGTCTATTTTACCCGTGACAATAGGTGGCAAGTGATTTCCCTGTCCTTTTCTCGACCCACGAGCCTTTCATTATATTTTCTCTGCCCTGTCCATCTGAGGAGGTGGGGTGATAGAGTGGCTTTGGTGGGTACCTGGCATCCAGTTAGGGTCAACCCACCACACAACTCCAGTAGAGCTTTGACTTTCCTCACTCCTTTCCTAACTCCTTTGCTACATGTTCACTTAATGCCTCTATTCCTCTTGGCTAAGGCTGTCCCTGCTGCTTCTGTCTGTGTTCTTCCTTTTTGGGGTTTGGAGTTTATCTCATTCAGGAGATCCCTGTGCATTTGTCCTGGTTTTGTTAAAAACAAGTTTCTCTTTTAGTGAATTTGTCAGCTAAAGCCTTCATATTAACTGCATTTTCCTGGAGAACCAGATACATGTTTTGGTAAACATAGCAATGGAATGCGAAGTTATTGATAAACATGGATGCACCTCTCACGAGAGGGGCAACAAGAAACAGGTGACCAAGAAACTGACCAACTGAGTATAACATCCCATTCACATGAATACTTCATATAAAAGTGGGAGATCATGAGGATCTCGGCCCTTTTGCTTATGGCCGACATTAGGAGAGGACCTTGCTAGTCGTCCCTGCAAACTGAGGCCTAGTGACAGACTGAATCCAGCTCCAGTTGGCTGCAGAGTCCAATCCAGGACTTTGGGTGCCGGCTCTGCAGTTGCTGAGACTTTCAAGATTGGTTTTGTATATTTTGTATTATTTTCTCTATTCTTATCAGTAGCATTAGTAAAACATTTTTAATTTTTCCAACTCTCTTCTCTCTGTCCTTCTTTTCCTCCCGATCGCCTGTCCTTAGTGGGAAGGAAGGAGAGGGAGGGGCTGAAGGGGGAAGTGGGGGGAGAGGAGGTTAACAATATATCTGACATGGTTTTATTGTCACCCCACAATCAAAACCCTCGACAGCATTCATATTAGGCTTCTGCCAGACTTCCTTGACTTTCTGCACACAGGATGAAGTATGTTTCAAGCAGGTTGTCCTCAAAGATCAACCAGCTCTCTTTGGCCCCTTTGCCCTCCATGGCAATCTCCCATGGGATCTGTCAAGCAGATCCCTAACAAAATGAAATCAACCTCTCAAGGATAAATCAAATTGAGACAGTTGATGGGGAAAAAGAATACTACTTTCCACATGTATTATTTAGCCCTCAGAAATGAAAATATTTTGAAGCAATAAACCTGTTTTGATAATTTTTGTTTAAATATTAATCATGTAGCCAACTCCTACTACACTAGCAATCTCTAGTGAATTTACTAAGCAGAACAATTTGTATTTAAATTAAATGATCACTGCTGATAACGCTATAACAAAACCAGTGTTTTCTATGCTTATGTCTTTAAAATGGTCAGGCATATGAATCACCCTAGGTGTCCCAGGTACCGCTGTATAGCTTGTGGAGTTTGAAGAGTTTAAATTTCAACTAAGCTGAGGATACAGCCATTCCGTGCTCATATTAAAAGATCTGATAGCAAGCAGGTTTGATTTCCTATCTGTGTTTTTCTTTAGCTGGTTACTACTAGATTATGCTACAGTTTCTTTTTTTTCTCTCTCTCTCCCTACCCCCCCCACTTTTCTGGATTCATGTGCTGGTTTGACTGAAAATGAATTAATTTTCTTCATGCAGTTAGAAACCTTTCTTTTTCATAGCTAGCACTGTCATTATTTGGACTTAGTTTGAGAACAAGGAGATAACACCCCGGGACAGAGTTAGTATTTTTAATTGCTCTGGTCTGAGAGCCAAGGACGTTCTCAGTGCTCTGCCCACAGGTGTGAGGCATCGAGGAAAGGGAGCAGACTGACATCCAGACTGATTAATAAAAGTATTCCATCCCATTAGCATCATGCTTCATATTTAAGGAGAGTCGGGATCTTCCGGTCTCTCTTTGGCTCTTCTCTTCAGTCTCAGAGACCTGTTCAGGGGAGTTCTGTTTGGGACTTTCATTAGTTCAGCCTTTTGCCATCCTGCCATTTTGCAGAGGCCTCTGGGCCTTTCTGCTTTTTTCCTCTTTTCTCTCTCTACAGAATCAGCTGTTGGGACCAGGTGCTGTTTCCTGGGACTGGCTGCTTGGTGTGGATGGAGTTCATGAGGAATTGCACTGAGTACCTTTTATTTTAGATTCTATTTCTATTACACACATATATATATATTTACGAGTACTGTGTGAGAATGGCAGGATGTGCGGTTCCAGCCACCTGGATGACAAAGGAAGATCAATACTAGCATGACCATCTGAAAGAATAATACTAACATGATTAAATCACAGCAATTAGTCAAAACATAAAGGGCCTTGGACAGGTTATGCAGAAGTATGTTTTTTATGAGTGTAAGGAGTGATAACCGAGGCCAGTGAGAATGATATCTTGGGCCAAAAAAACATCCCCAGTATGTATGACATATGAATGTTGGGCCTGGGCATGTGAATGAGTGGGCTGGAACACCGCTCACAAGATATGCGTGGGAACGTGGCTGGGAGCAGTCATAAGCGTGGTATGTTTGCAGCTGACGTGGAGTGGGTGGTACCGCGGTGAGAGCGGGTGATTTAAGAGCCGCCATAACTCGACACCGGCACTCAGTTCCTGAGATCAGCTGATTGGAGGTAGCTCAGCAGGTCCCGATTAAGCAAAATCTTCGAGGTACAGAGAAGGCTTTTTCTTGTTTTTTGTGTTGTTTTTTTTTTTTTTTTTTTCTCTCTCAATCGGGCACTTTCGTTCTCGAGAGACCCGGCAGCTCCCGGCAGCCCTTGCGAGAGCAGCTGAGGTGGAGTGGGCGTTACCGTGGCGAGGGCGATCACACCCCTGCCCCTCATCTTGAAAAAGCCTCTGTGAGGGCGGCAATGTGTCACTGCTCACCAGGTGCTGGAAGGGGCATTCGGATTGTGACACGGGTGAGTAGCACCCATGCTGTGCTGCAGCAGCGGGTGTGGTAACTTGTGCACTAGGGTGTAGAGGTTGTCACCTTTTGCTAGTTAGACTCTCTCACCTATTGCCACTGTCTCATACTGTTGCTGACCATGGTCTCAACCAGAAAGAGAGCTTGGCTGAAGAAGACTGTAGCAAATCAGACAGACTGTCTGCCCTGAACCGTGGCTATTCAGGTTTCTGGCTGCAGGGACTGCCAGAGCCTGCTGCTGCTGGGTGAGGATGACCAGCATCCCACCTGTGTAAGGTGCAAGATCTGCTCTGCATGGTTGCAAAGCTTAAGGAGGAGATTGAGATGATGAGGACCATCAGGGAGTGTGAAAAGGAAATTGACTGGTGGAGTAACTCCCTGGTGTGCCACTCAGAGAGGCTCCAGGGGGATACCACCCAAAAGGTGATGGACCCCTTGCTTTGTTGAGCAGAGGGAGAAGACCTGAGACAGCCCCTGCCCTGTTGCTGTCGGGCAGAGGTAGGGGACAGAAAAGATGATGAGGGTTGGAAGCTAGTTCCAGTTCGGGGCTGTGGGCAACCCCCCTCCCTACCTGCTTTGCTTCCCCAGATGCCCCTCGTAATAGGTTTGAGGCCCTGGATCTTGAAGAGAAGGTAGGTGAGGATGTGGTGCAAGGCCCACCTACGAGGTCACACAGAAAGAGACAGTTGACCCCACGCCTCAGGACTGCCTTAAATAAGAAAGAAAGAAGGGTGATTGTAGTAGGCAATTCCCTTCTGAGAGGGATGGAGGGCCTAATCTGCAGAGTTGACCCTCATCGTAGGGAAGTGTGCAGTCTACCTGGAGCCCGGATCAGGGACATCACCAGGATGCTCCCCAACCTGGTGTGCCCAACGTACTACTACCCAGTGCTGATCTTCCAGACAGATGGGGAGGAAGCTGCATCCCGCAGTCTGAGGGGAATGAAAAAAGATTTCAGGGCCTTGGGATGAGTCTAGGGCTCAAGTGATTTTCTCTTCCCTGCTCCCAGTTTTGGGTGATGATATGGGATGGAATAGAAAAATTCAGTCTGTAAACAATTGGCTACAGGACTGGTACTGCAGGCAGGGCTTTGGGTTCTTTGATAACAGCTGGTTTTACAAGACACCAGTCCAAACAGTGATATGTGGGAAAGGTTTATCTCACAGGGGCAAAAGGATGCTGGGACAGGAATTAGCAGGGCTCATTTGGAGAGCTTTAAACTAGACTCAAAGGGGGATGGGGTTGTAGCTGGGCTTGTATCAGTAGGGCATCACTCTAGAGTTCATGAAGGCTGGGAGGCCCCCCATACCCCTGGGGTGAAATCGGAGTGCTCAGCTCGCTCTCTGAAATGCCTGTACACCAACACGTGCAGCATGGGGAATAAGCAGGAGGAGTTAGAAACCTGTGTTAGGGCAGGAGATTATGACCTAGTGGCAATTATGGAGACATGGTGGGACAGCACACACAACTGGAATGTGGTCATGGATGGCTGTGTCCTTTTCAGGAAAGATACGTGCCTTTCCAGTTCCAGTTTCCTGCGGAGTCAAGCCGAGGACTTCCAGGTGCCTGCCCTGCAGCCTCTGGAGCCACGCCAGCTCTGCCACGTGGGCAACACTGTGCTACCCCGGGAAATTCAAGGCTGGTTTTATATATTTTGTGTTATTTTCTCTATTTATTAGTAGCATTAGTAAAGCATTTTAAACATTTCCAACTTGCAAGTCTCTCTCCCTTTTCCTCTTATTACCTTTTCTGAGTGGGGAGGGTGGGGGGTTAACAGAGTGCATCTGCCACAGTTTATTGTCGCCCCGTAGTAAACAGTGACAGATTTATTGGTGTCCAAATAAGGTGGGGCAAGTGAGAAGGGCAAAGAGTGACACATTTATTGGCACCCGAACAGGGATGGGGCTTGAGTGTGAAGGGCTAAGAGTGGTTTCTGACAATTAGCCTAAACAGCTTCCTGGGTAGTACAAGCAGGAGAGCACTGGACTTTTGATTTGAGCGGTCTGAGTTCTAATCCTCTGGTGGGAGGAGACTTCAGAAAATGATAGATCTATGTGCTTTATGGGTCATTTGGTGACGATAAAGCAGATTGCAGTTATTATCTTGATTTAAAGGATGTTGTTGCAAATCTGGTGCTATTTGTATTATTTGCTCACTTGGTTGTATTCAATGATGCCTTTTTGGGGGTTGATGCTTCTCGTTAGTGCTTACGTACAGAACATCATCTCTGGAAGTTGGGATAAAGTTAGTATAATAGCTTTGTTGCTGGGTTGTGTAGCATTGCTTTATATGGTGATAGTTAAACCGATGGTGTATTTCTATTCATTGTTGTCATACTTCAGGAGTATGCATTTTTGGAATTCTCCGGTAGAAGCGAAAGAAATTAAAGAGAACTGTACCTTTTGTTTTTTCAGTTGCAGGAGTGAGATTTTAGGAGAGCTATTCAACTACTCTTTGCCTTTTTCATTAGAGCAAATTACAGATGCTTTTGGGACTTTTGTATATCCTTGGACAATTGAGCGAAGCTTGTTGGTGTTACTGGGTCTCTGGAATGTGTGTCAGTCTTTGCTGGTGATAAAACTACTTCGGAGGACTGTACCAATTCAAACTTCTGACTGTGTGAGAGATAATTTACAGTGACCCACAGACAATTATAGATCCTGGTGAAGTACCATTTACCCGAGGTATACTGTGGAAGTTTGTGCAGAGTACACCATGGACTTATACTCACACTTCAGGATTATTCGCCATTTCAGCGGGAGACCACCCATCGACTGTGGATGAAACAGCAGACATGTTGCGGCAGTATGAAGACACTCTCTCTTCTCCCCTATAAGCCTGTGCCTCAGCTGTGGAGAAACTGTGTGACAAATTGTCCAAGAAGGAGGATAGATCCTACTCATCACCTGTACGGGCCCGAATCACAGCTATTAAGAGAAGACGCCCTTCTTCAGGACCAGCTTGAGAGAAAAGGAACAAGTCATGAGGTGAATTATGCTTTTTCCTGTGTTACCAGGGGGAAGATATGAGTAATTGGCAAGGAAAACCCACTGCTGACCTAGAGGCATGAGTACATGAGTTGAAAAAGAAAGCTCCCAAGAGAAAAGCTGCTCCACTTTCCAGAAGGGGTAGAAGAGATTCTGATCCTCTTGAAGGAACCTCTAATTCGTACCCAGAGACTGTACAAAACACAAATTAGGGGGGCCCTGCCTCCAACCAGGTGGAGGAGAGGGTCAACGACAACTGAGTTAATTGGACTGTGTGGATTCGATGGCCTGTTACGTCAGAACCATGTGATTATTGTGAGAAATGCAGTTGTGATTCGTGCTGAGAAGATGTTTAATGTTTACAGATATAACCAAATGAGGCATGGGCTCTGAACCTGAAAAAAGGAAAAGGTGGTTAAGTTCTATGTAAAAATTTGTGAAACTTGTTTATGAAGTTATATTGACAGAGGGAACTAACATTTTAAGGGTTAACCAACCACATAATGAGTGCCTACTAACGAACTAACACTTTTAGCCACATGATGAATGCCTAGTTTAGAGCTCTATGTAACCAATTGTGTTAAGAAAAAACAGGACCTCATCGAATGTCAAAATAAGAAGTTTTACAGCACCAGCTGTAACCCTGAGGAGACAAGATAACCAAGATTTACAGCAAAAGGGGGCGCCGGTCTAGTTTCAGTCGACTTGGCAGCTTGGGTTCCAGCCAATTCATCATAATGAGTCAAAAAGGTAAAAAGTTCACTGTGACAAAGCTGAAGGAGCCTTCGTCCAAAGACCCCCAAAGACCCCTTCTCAAGACCACCAAGTGACACTGCGCAGGCACAACAGGGAGGGGTCAAGGAGGAGACTATGGAAATGATTACCTGAGACTAATTTTAATAAGAAGCGGGGAAAGGTTATGAATATGTATAGGCATTCCTGGGGTTATTATGAATATGTAATACCTTACTGTATTTAAGCACACCACTTATTGTTAGAAGGTGTGCGTGTTGGGCGGAGCGAATCCCCCGCGCACCCAGCGCTGTTTTGCTTATGCTTTAATGAACACGTGTTTAAGGAATACAATTAAGGAATTGGATTAAACGCTGTTTATTCATGGAAAAAGCATGAGTTATTTATTTCATTATGAAGCCCTGGTAGACACTGGCGCACAGTGTACAATGATGCCATCAAATCATAAAGGGTCAGTATTGAAGGAGTGACTGGGGGATCCAAGGAATTGACTGTATTAGAGGCTGAAGTGAGCCTAACTGGAAATGAGTGGGAAAGGCACCCTATTTTGACTGGCCCAGATGCTCTGTGCATCCTTGACATAGACTACCTAAGGAGAGGGTATTTTAAGGACCCAAAAGGGTATTGATGGGCCTCTGGTATAGCAACTGTAGAGACTGAGAACATTAAAAAGCTGTCTAATGTGCCTGGTCTTTCAGATGACCAGATGCTCTCAGATGCTGTAGAACTGCTTAAGGTTGAAGAGCAACAGGTGCCGATTACTACCATGACGGTGCACAGAGGACAATAACGTATCAGCTGAGATTCCCTGATCCCCATTCAACTAGAGAATCAAGGAGTCATCAGTAAGACTTGCTCACCTTTCAACAGTCCTATATGGCCAGTGCCAAAACCTAATGGAGAATGGAGACAAAACAGTGGATGTGGTCTACCTTGACTTGAGTAAGGCATTTGACACAGTCTCCCATAGCATCCTCACAGCTAAACTGAGGAAGTGTGGTCTGGACAATCAGGTAGTGAGGTGGACTGTGAACTGGTTGAAGGAAAGAAGCCAGAGAGTTGTGGTCAATGGGGCAGAATCTAGTTGGAAGCCTGTATCTAGTGGAGCCCCTCAGGGGTTGATACTGGGATCAGTACTATTCAATTCATTCATCAATAACTTGGATGAGGGAATAGAGTGCACTGTCAGCAAGTTTGCTGATGACAGAACTGACCCACCAGAAGGCTGTGCTGCCATCCAGCGAGACCTAGACAGGCTGGAGAATTGGGCAGAGAGCAATTTAATGAAATATAACAAGAGCAAGTGTAGAGTCTTGCATCTGGGCAGGAACAACCCCAGGTTCCAGTATAAGTTTGGGAATAACCTGCTGGAGAGCAGTGTAGGGGAAAGGGACCTGGGGGTCCTGGTGGACAGTAGGATGACCATGAGTCAGCACTGTGCCCTTGTGGCCAAGAAGGCCAATGGCATCCTGGGGTGTATTAGAAGGGGGGTGGTGTGGCGATTAGAGACGACGCATACCGGGACACAGACAGAAATTCACGCAGTGGCAGAGATCTTGTTCAGGAAGGAGCGCAGAGCCTGGCCAAGCCGAGAGCTGACCTAGGCCTAGGCTGCTTGCTTTATTCACCATTGACAATTTATAGGATTTACAGGTACAGGCCTGGACTAAGATGTTTACAAAAAGGTGCTTTTCCACTGATTGTTATTAAGAACACACTAAACTCATGTGATGTTTGTCTCACTTGTTTTTCCACTCATTCACAGACCAGGCCCAAGGACATTCACACATCCCATGCACTTGGGGGCGGTTATCCGGCCCGAGATACCATTCTCACGAGTGTGGGCTATAACTTTTTACAATTATGAGAAACATACTTCAGAGTAAACTGTCCAAGCTCCTTTATATATTATTATGTTAGTATTATGTCTTTGACCATCCAGATGGTCATGTTAGTATTGATCTTCCTTTATCATCCAGGTGTCTGGAACTGCACATCTTGCTTTCCCACATTTTACTTTCCAACAGGGTAGTTATTAGGTCGAGAGAGGTTCTCCTTCCCTTCTACTCTGCCCTGGTGAGACCACATCCGGAATATTGTGTCCAGTTCTGAGCTCCTCAGTTCAAGAAGGACAGGGAACTGCTGGAGAGAGTCCAGCGCAGAGCCACATAGATGATTAAGGGAGTGGAGCATCTCCCTCATGAGGAAAGGCTGAGGGAGCTGAGTCTCTTTAGCTTGGAGAAGAGGAGACTGAGGGGTTTTAATGGTGAGGGTGATGGAACACTGGAACAAGCTTTCCAGGGAGGTTGTGGAGTCTCCTTCTCTGGACACATTCAAAACCCACCTGAACGCATTCCTGTGTAAACTGATCTAGGTGTTCCTGCTCCGGCAAGGCAAATGGACTAGATGATCTTTCAAGGTCCCTTCCAGTCCCTAACATTCTGTGATTCTGTGATTTTGCACCTGGGACACAGCAACCCTGGCTATACATACAGCCTGGGGGATGAGATGCTGGAAAGCAGCTCTGTGGAGAGGGATCTGGGGGTTCTAGTGAATGGCAAGTTGAACATGAGCCAACAGTGTGCACCGGCAGCCAAGAGGGCCAACCGTTTCCTGCGGTGCATGAAGCACAGTACTGCCAGCCAGTCAAGGGAGGTGATTGTCCCGCTCTACTCTATACTGGAGCACCCTGTGCTGTTCTGGGTGCCACAGTACAAAAAAGATATTAAGCTACTAGAGAGTGTTGAGACGAGGGCTACAAAGTTGGTGAAAAGTTTGGAGAGGAAGCCGTATGAGGAATGGCTAAAGTCACTTGGTTTGTTCTACCTGGAGGAGACCTCATTGCAATCTACAGCTTCCTCACAAAGGGAGGAGGAAGGGTGGGGGCTGAACTCTTCTCTTTAGTGACCAATGACAGAACCCGAGGGAATGGCAGGAAGATGTGCCGGGGAGATTTAGGCTAGACATTAGGAAAAGGTTCTTCACCCAGAGGGTGATGGAGCACTGGAACAGGCTCCCCAGGTAGGTAGTCATGGCCCCAAGCCTGCCAGTATTCAAGAAGAGACTGGACAATGCTCTTAGACACATGGTGTGAACTGTGGAGTTGTCACATGCAGGGACAGGAGTTGGACTCAATGATCCTTGTGTGTCTCTTCCAACTCAGAACATTCTACGAGATGATATATTCTAGTACTTCTTTTTCTCATCTGTTTACTGTCCACCTAGTATTAAGTCCTCCATTCTACATATTACAGCTGTAATTCTAAACTAAGCATTGATCTGCTGTTCAACATAAGTATGTACTAAAACTTTTTTTTACAAGGGACAAAGACAGGTTGTGTGTTATTTAGTGAGGTTCCACTCTTACCAAAAGACTACACTGAGTGAAAGCAGTGGAAACATTTAGTAATGGCAATGTTATGCCTATATTCATTACGCCTTTTGAAGTCAGGTTTACTTTTCCCTCAAGTATAAAAATGATAATTAAAAAAGAAAGATAAGCTTGGAAAAGGAAATCATACAATGAAATCATGATGCAGAACAGTGCTTAAAAAAATCTAAGCTCTGCTGACTATCAGGACCACATGCTTGAGGTTAGAAAGGTGATTAAGTGCTTTCCTAAAAATAGCCTTAAAATATGCCTTCAGAATCTAATTAAGAAAGCTTGATTGCTTATTATGTCTACTGCTCTCTACTCTTAGTGGAAATGCAGAGTGCTGCCTATATTTTATACTATTATAATCACAATATAATTGCCTAAAACTAACCTAGACTCCTTTCTCCTTCTCTAAAGGACATTAGTTTTAAATCTGTCCTTCACTTTATGACATTCAGAACTATAATTCTGTGTTAAACACTGAAAACTTTCAATATTTAAAAAAAACCACCTTATAAAGGATAGTATCAGTCTTCAGAGAATTTGAGGCAGGATATACATAATTCAGGCATACAACAAAGTCAGTATATAGAAAAACCTGGTAATAGTAATAAATACACAACTCTGCTATCCTAGCTCTAATTAATATAAACTAACAGGGATTGGAAGCCAAACCAAAATTCTGCATCAAGTAGTTAATAAATATGTTGTTTCTATTATACCAAAATATATAATTGTCCATTCTGATTTCATATTGTTGAAAAATGAAAGCCATATAAAAGAGTACTGTGAGTTACTACACATACTTAAAAGGAACATCACATAAGGATAGAAACTAGAAAAATATGTTTTCTAAATTTCACACACAATTGTGAACTAAACTGGATTTTTCCACATTAATTAATCTAAATAAAAGTGGAAACTTAATTACACTTGCAACAAAGGGGACAATTTCTTAGATCTTACTAGAAAAAAATAAAAATATGTCTGAGAAACTGAGAAACTGCTCACCTTTCAACAGTCCTATATGGCCAGTGCCAAAACCTAATGGAGAATGGAGACTAACTGTAGAATATCATGGCCTAAATGAAGTTTTGACACTATTAAGTGCTGCTGTGCTGGACATGTTAGAACTACAATATGAACTGGAGTCAAAGGCAGACAAGTGGTATGCCACAACTGTCATTGCTGATGTGTTTTTCTCTATTCCTTTGGCAGTAGAATGCAGGCCACAGTTTGCCTTTACCTGGAGAGGTAGGCCATGATAGTCTACAGTTAGTTGCAAGTGTAATTACATTTAGGCATGCCAAAAGCTGTGCTGTTAAGAAAACCAGCTAGTGCAATTTATAGAGACATAGATTACAAATAAAAAAAAAATCAGAATTAAATTTCACAAATGGTACATATATGACAAAAGGATCATGGCCTATTAAGACTTAAATTCATTCCCTGCATTTTCTTGATCAGAGTGACAATTGGTATATAACAGTCGGTGTATCAGTTTGCTAGTAATCTCATCATACTGTCCCACAATAGCCACAGGTTGTTTCTATGTTGTAGCTATAAATATACAAATCTGCAAGTCCAATCGAATGCAGTCAGCCTGTAAGGTGGTCATAAATTTATTCCTCAAAGTTTCCAACTCCAGTTTGGCTGTCATATTTATTGGATATTGTTTTCCCTTACCGGATCGAAGTCCTGTTTCAGATCTATCAGTGTAGTATTTGCTTTATCAAAACATTGGCTGTTAATACTACTGGAAATACAGCATTTGAAATTCCCTTGGAGATTTCTCACTTGCAGCAAGCAGATCTGTACCATCCCAGCAGCTTCTTGTAGGCCATGCAACTAAACAGAATCCTCAGAAAACGTTATTTGAGTTCACAATTACTTAACATATCTTAACCTA
Source organism: Streptopelia turtur (assembly GCA_901699155.2). Classification (NCBI taxonomy): domain Eukaryota; kingdom Metazoa; phylum Chordata; class Aves; order Columbiformes; family Columbidae; genus Streptopelia; species Streptopelia turtur. The sequence continues at coordinate 387 of CABFKC020000233.1, read as the reverse complement.
AGAGAGGTATAGGACTTTCTGGCAAGTATAAGAATTCATATATTAAAACTTTGTTCCAAATTTGGCATTCTATTGGTCTCAAAAAACAGCCTTTCTGTCGTTCTCTCCCATGACCTCAAAAACTAGCATGGTGAATTTACTAAGAAGTCTCTTACAACTAATTACCACAGAATAAGTCTATCAACAAATTTTTGGTTTAATTTCCAGTTTCATTAGAACTATGGGTCTGCTAAGGATGCCTTTAAACTTCACCCTCTGACTGCTCCATTCAGTATTACATCACTGCAGTGGGGGGGAGAGAGAACCCCCCTTTCACCGCTTTAAAAGCGGGCAGCCAGGATTTTCTTTTTTTTTCTTTTTTTTTTTTTTTTCTTTTTTTTTTTTTCT